>RXID01012266.1:0-21966 GCA_005019695.1 Trichopus zeylanicus subsp. travancoricus | reverse complement strand
CTACTACTACTACCACTACTACTACTACTGCAATTTGTACTACACGACTACTACTAATGCTGCTACTACTACTTCTACTTATGCTAATATTACTACTTCAACTATCACGACAACTACTACTACAACTACTACAGCTACTACTACTACTACAACAACTACTACCACCACCACTACTACTCTTACTGCTACTACTACTACTCCTACGACTACTACTACTACTGCTACTACTGCTGCTACTACTACAACTTCTACTAATCCTACTACTACTACCACTACAGCTGCTGTAGTAGCTACTACTAGTATTACGCTGCTACTACAATAACTACTACTACTAGCACTGCTACTACTCTGACAACTACAATTATTACTACAACAAATACTACTACTACTACTACTACAACTTCTTTCGCTACTTCTACTACAACGCCTACAATTATTACTTCTGCTACAAGTACTACTACTTCTACTTCTACAACTAATACTACAACTACTACTAATACTACTAACTCGACTACTACTATTCCTGCAACTATTACCACTCCTAATACTCCTTGCACAACAACTGCTAAAACTAGCACTCCTATCACAACTGCTGCTACAGCTACTACTGCTACTATTACTACTACTACTCCAACTCCTCCAACTCCTACTACTACTACTACTCCTTCTACTACTACAACAACTACTACAACGACTACTACTGCAACTATTACTTAAAGTACTAATGCTCCTACTATTACCGAAACTACTGCTATAGCTACTGCTACTGCTACTACAACTCCTATTCCCACAACTACTATTGCTACTACTGCTCCTATGACTAGTACTGCTCTTAACACTCCTACGACTTCTATGACTACTACTCAAACTACTACCACAACTACTACACTCCTATTACGACTACTACTACAACTACTACAATTACGACTACTCCAACTACTACTATTTCCCTTACTACTATTATTACTACTACTACTGTTCATACTAATATTACTACTCCAAACACACCTACTACTACTACTACTGCTGCAACAACTGCTACTCCTCCTCCTCCTCTTCCTCCTCCTCCTCCTCCTCCTCCTCCTACAACTACAACTACTAGCACTAACACTGCTACTACTACTACTACTACTAATACTACAACAACAACTACTGCTACTAATACTACTTCTACTAACACTACTGCTACTACTTCTACTGCTACAAATACTATTACGACTACTACTAGTCCTACTATTACTACTACTTCTACTACTATTATTTATACTACTACCACTACTACTATAACTCTAGTTGTGGCTACTACTACTACTATAGCTACTGTTGTTGTTGTTGCTACTACTACTACTACAACTACTCGCACTAATACTGCTACTACTGCTCCTACTACAACTCCTACTACTTCTACTACTACTACTACCGCTGCTCCTACTACTACTACTACTACTACTACTACTACTACTACTACTACTACTACTACTACTGCTACTACTACTACTACTGCTACTACTACTACTAATGCTACTACTTCTGCTACTATTGCAACTACTACTACTACTCATGCTGCACCTATCACTAATACTACGGCTACTACTACTATGACTGCAACTGCTACTACTACTACTACTGCTCCTGCTCCTTCTAGTACAGCTACTTCTAATACCACTACTACTAATAAGGCGGCTACTATTGTTCCTATCACAACTTCTACTACTACTACGGCTACAATTCCTACAACTGCTATGACTTCTACGAATACTATGGCTGCTACGACTACTACTACAACTACTGCTCCTACTGCTACAACAACAACTACTACTTCTACTACTTGTTCTACTACTACTATACCTGCTATTACAGCTATCACTAATACTATTACTACTGTACTATTACAGCTAATACTACAACTACTACAACTACAACTACTATTTCTACTATAACTACTACTATAACTACTTCTTCTACTACAAGTACTATTTCTACTATAACTACTACTACAACTACTTCTTCTACTACAACTACTGCCATTGCTACTGCTACGCCTATTGCCACTATTACTACAAGTTTGACTCTTGCTACAATTGCTACTACTGCTACTATTATACATACTGCTACTTCTACAACTATTGCTACTATTACTACTACTACAACTACTACGGCTGCCACGACTACAACCACTAATACTTCTGCTACTATTGCTACCTCTACTATAATTTCTACTACTACTAAAGCTACTACTACAACTACTATGACTGTTACTACTGGTACTACTGCTATTATCGCTACTACTACTACTACTACAACAACTACAACTACAACAACTACTACTACTACTATACTTTTGATGCTTCTGCTACTATTACTACTACTACAACTATAACTACTACTACTACTACAATTGTTAATACCACTACTGCTACCCCTACTACTAATACTACTAATACAACTGGTACTCCTATGACTACTGCTTCTGCTACTAATACTACTGCTACTACTACTACCACTACTACTATTACAACTACTACTACTACTGCAACTACTATTACTGCTATTATAATTACTACTACTACTACTACTGCGACTACTACTACTACAAAAACTGCCACACTAATACTTCTGTTGTTGTTGCTACTACTACTACTACTACTACTACAATTGCGACTAATACTACTAAAAATACTACTATTAAGACTAGTACTGCTGCTGTTACTACTACTATTACGACAACAACAACTACTTCTACTACAATCACTACTACTACTACTTCTCCAGCTGCTACTACTGCTACTCCTACTACTGCTATTACTACTACTGCTTCTACTACTACTGCTAATACCGCTACTACTACTACCATTACTACTACTACTAGTACAACCACTACTACTACTACTATTGCTACAACAACAACAACAACAACTACTACTACTGCTTCTCCTGCTACTACTTCTAGTAATACTACTACCACCACAAATTCTACTACTTCTACTGCTGCTGCTCCTACTACTACTTCTAGTAATAATTCTACAAACACTAATGCTACTAATACAACTACTACGGCCACCAATACTGATACTACTACAACTTCTTCTACTACTTTTGCTATACTTGCTTCTGCTATTACAACTACTACTGTTATAACTACTAACACTATTGCTACTGTACCACTACTGCTAGTACTATTAGTACTACTGCTACTGCTGCTTTTAGTACTACTGCTTCAGCTATTGCCGCTGCAACTACTTCAACTACTACAACCACAACTTCTCCTCCCACTACTACTACTGTTGCTACTACTACTATAGCTAATACTGCAACAGCTACAACTACTATAACAACTACTATAACTGCTACTACTACTTCTACTACTACATCTACTACTACAACTGCAACCACTACTACGACTACAGCTACAAATGCTACTACTACTAGAATTATTACTACTATGGAAACTACTACCACTACTACTACTACTAATATTATTTCTGCAAGTACTGCTGTTGCTGCTACTCCTAGTACCACTACTAAAACTACCACTACCACTACTACTACTATAACTACTACTACTTCTACTACTACTACTAACACCACCACCACCACCATGACTACTACTACTACTACTGCTGCTGCTGCTGCTGCTGCTGCTACTGCTACAACTACTACTCTTACAACTTCTCCAACTAATACAATAGTTGATACAAGTATTATAGGGACTACTACAATTGCAGCTTCAACTACTACTATTACAAGTACTACTTCTACGATTACTACTATATTACTACTACTACTAAAACTACTACTACGATTACTATTGTTGTTGTTGTTGCTGCTACTACTACTACTACTACTACTACTACTACTACTACTACTACTACTACTACTACTACTACTACTACTACTACTACTGCTAGTTCTACAAAAACTACTTCTACTACTACTACTACTATTACTACTACTACTACTGTTACTCGTACTACTACTCCTACTACAACTACCACTACTATTACTATAGCTGCTACTACTACTACTACTACTACTACTATCATTACTACAATAACTACTACTACTACTACTACTACTACTACTACTCCTGCTAGTACTACTATAACCACTTCGAATGCTGCTACTGCTACTAGTACTAGTACTGCTGCTACTATAATAACAACAACAATAATTGCTACTACTGCTACCACCACACCTTCTAGTGCTACTTTTACTTCTACTTCTATTCCAACAACTACTTCTTCTAATACATTACTACTACTACTACTACTACTCATGCTACTACTAGTATAATGACCACCACTTCTACTACTAATAGCTCTACTAGAACAACTACTGCTGCTGCTGCTATAACTACACTACTACTAAAATGACTTCTACTATTACTTTAACTACTACTACTCCTACAAATATTACAACCAATACAACAACTACTACTACTACCTCTACTATAACTACTACTACTGCTACTCCTTATTGTACTACTACTACTGCTGCTATTATTACTACTACTATTAATACGGCAACTACTGCTACTAATACTACTATTGCAACTGCTACCACTACATCTACTCCTACTCATAAAACAATTTCTACCATTACATCACCTACTAGTATTACTACTGCTACTACTACTTATATTACTGCTGCTACTACTACTACTGCTGCGACTACTACAACTACCTCTTCTACTACTACTATTACAACAACAACTACTACTACTCCTACTGCCACTATGACTACTTCTACTCCTACTACTACTACTACAACTCCTACTTCTACTCTTGTGACTACTACTACCTGTACTACTACTAATACAGCTACTACTACTACACTACTACTACAACTACTACTACTACAAACGCTGCTGTTGCTACTCCAACAACTATTGCCATTACTACTATTTATACCACCACTGCCACTACTACTACTACTACTAAAACTACTCCAACTGTTTCTACTACCACTACTACAACTACTACTAGTACCTCTACTCCGACTATTGCTACTACTACAAGTACTCCTACTGCTACTACAACAACTCTTCCTAATACTACTTCTAGTACTACTATCACTGCTGCTAGTTAATCTACTGCTACTACTACTAAAGAACTTCTACTACTACTAGTACTCCAATACCTACAACTACTTCTTCCACTAATACTATGACTCCTCCTCCTGCCATAACTATAACTATCAACACAAGTACTACTATCGCTACTAGTACTACTACTACTATAATTACTACTACTACTGCTGTTGCTACTGCTACTACTACTACTGCTACTACTATTACTACTACTACTAGTAGTACTGCAAGTACAACAACTACTGATATTAATACGACAACAATAATAACAACTATTATTACTACAATCGTTACTTTGCCAACTACTACAACTACTACCAGTACTATTACTACTCCAGCTACGGCTACTACTACTGCTACTACTACCCCTGCTACAACTACTACAACTACTACTACTACTGATGCTATTGCAACTACCTCTACTGCTACTAATACAACTACTACTACTATACTACTACAACTACTACTACTAGAAGCACTGCTACAACTCGAACAACTACTACTATTACTATGATTATTACTTCCACTATTACTACTACCACTACAAATACACCAACTATTACTAGTACTACTACTACTGCTACTACTACTACTACTACTATTACTACTGCTACTATGACTACGACGTCTACTACCACTATTGCTACAACTACTAGTACTCCTACTGCTTCAACATCTACTCTTACTAATACTACAACTAGTACTACTACTACTACTGCTACTTCTTCGACTGCTACTACTCCTCATACTACTACTACAACTCCAGCTGCTACGATTACTCTTGCTTCGGCTACTCCTACTACTACTAGTACTGCTACTACTATTAATACAACTACAACTACTGCTACTACTACTAATACTACAATAATAATTGCTACTACTACTACGACTATAACTTCTAGTACTACTTCTACTTCTACTTCTATAATAATTACTAACACTACACTACTACTGCTACTAGTACACTCCTTCTACTGCTAGTATAATGACTACTACTGCAACTACTGCAACTACTACCACTAGAACTACTACCTCTACCACTGTTATTGCTACTACAACGACAACAACTACACAACTACAAAAACTACTTAAACTATTACTTCAACTACTACTACTCCTACTATTATCACTACTAGTATTACTACAATAGCTGCTACTACTTCTACTTCAACAACTACTATTGCTACTACTTCTTCTACTACTACCACAACTGCAATTACTACTACTACTATTACAACTACAACTACAACTATTACCTCTACAACTATGACTACTATGACTACTACTACTACTACTGCTACTACTACCACTACAACAACTACTACTATTTCTAATCGTACTCCTAAAATAATTTCTACCATTACTTTGGCTACTAGTATTACTACCACTACTATTACTTATATTATTGGTAATACTACTGCTACTACTACTTCTACTACTACTACAACAACTACAACAACTACTACTACACCTCCTCCTCGTCCTCCTACTACTACTACAAATACTACTATTACTACTGCTACTATTATAGCTACTAAACACTACACTATTGCTACAACTACTACTACAAGTTTTGCTACTACTCCAATAGCTATTACCATTACTACTATTAATACTACTACTACCACTACTACTACTACTACTACTACTACAACTACTCCAATTGTTTCTACTAGTACTACTACTACTACTACTACAACTTCTATTACTACAACTACTACTACTACATCTACGATGACTATTGCTACTACTACAAGTACTCCTTTTGCTACTACAACTACTCTTACTAATACACCTACTACTACTGCTACTGCTGCTGCTACTTCATTACTATTACTATGACTAATACTCCTACTACTACTACTCCTACTTCTACAACTACTTCTTCTCCTATTATTTTGATCCCACCTCCTACCATAACTACAACTACAAATACAAGCTTTACTACTGCTAATAGTACTACTACCACAACTATTACTACCTCTACCTCTACTACTACAAGTACTACTACTACTACTACTACTACTACTACTACTACTACTACTACTCCTACTACTACTACTACTACTCCTACTACTACTACAGCTACTGCTACTACTACTACTGCTACTACTATAACTACTACTACCACTACTACTCCTGCTACTACAATAACTACTACTACTACTACAGTGACAATAGCTACTTCTACTACTACTACGACTACTACCAGTACTAATACTACTCCTGCTACTGCTAATAATACTACTACTACCACCACTCCTGCTTGAACTACTAAAACTACTACTGCTACGGTTGCTATTGCTACTACTTCTATTACTACTAAGACAACTACTACTACCGTACTACTACACTACTACTACTACAAGCGCTGCTACTACTCCAACCACCACTATCATTACTACTCTAAATACTACCACTATTACTGCTGCTACTACTACTACTACAAATTCACCAACTATTTCTACTACTACTGCTATGACTGCTTCTCTTACTATTACTACAACGACTACTATGTCTACTTCCACTACTGGTACTACTACTAGTACTCCTACTGCTACTGCAACTATTCTTACTTATACTACTACTAGCGCTACTACTATTACTACTTCATCTACTGCCACTACTACTACTACTAATACTACTACTACAACAACTACTACCACTACTATGCGACTCCTCCTCCTACTATAACAAAACTACCAATACTACAACTGCTACTACTACTACTACAACAGCAACAATAACAACTACTGCTGCTGTTACTACTACTACTACAATAATAATAACTACTACTACTATAACCACTACTAGAATTACTACTACTACTGCAACAACTACCAATACAACCAATACTACCACTAATACTATAGCTACTACAACTGTTGCTATAACTACTACTGTTACACATTCTACTGCTACTACTACTACAACTACTCATATTACTTCCACTATTGCTACAACTACTTTTGCTACTATTGCTACTACTACTATAACTAATACTCCAACTAATGCTATTACTACTGCTACTACTATTATTATTGCTACTTCCACTATTGCTGCTACCACTACAACTGCAACTCCTACTACCACTACTACTTCTTTTGCTACTCCTATTACTCCTCCTCCTCTTACTACTACTACATTGCTAATAATACTTTTGTGAGTACTATAATGACTACTACAACTTCTACTTTTACTACTACTATTCCAACTCCATCCCCTACTTCTGCCACTATTCCAAATACTACAACTTCTTCAACTGCTACTATGACTTTTACTACTATAACAATGACAACTGCAACTACTACTATTACAACTGCTACCACAACTACTACTACAACTACTACTACGACTACTACTAGTTGTGGTAATAGTAATAGTTGCAGTAGTTATCTTGGCTGTAGTAGTTGTAGTAGCAGAAGTAGTAATGGTAGTAGTAGTTGTTTTTGTAATTGTTGTAGTAGTAGTAGAAGTAGTACAAGAAGTAATCGCAAATGTGGTGTTAGTAGTAGAAGCAGTAGCAGTTGTAGTAGTAGTTGTAGTTCTAGTAGTAGTAGTAGTAGTAGTAGTTATAGCAATAGTAGCAGTAATAGTAGTAGTAGTAATAATAACAGTAGTAGTAGTGGTAATAGCGTTAGTAGTAGTGGTGGTGGTTGTGGTAGTAGCATAAGAAGTAGTAGACATGGTTGCAGAACTAGAAGTAGTAGTTCCAAAAGTAGAAGCAGAAGTGGTTGTAGTAGTAACAGAAGTTACAGTTGTAGTAGTAGTCATAGTAATAGTGCTAGTAGTAATAGTAGTAGTAGTAATAGTTATACTAGCAACAACAACAGCAATAGTAGCCATAATAGTAGTAATAGTTGTAGTAGTAGTAGCAGGATTAGTAGTAACAATTATAGTGGTAGTAGCAATAGTAGTAACTGCAGCAGTAGTGGTAATAGTAGTTACAACTGTAGTGGTTACATTAGTAGTAGTAATAGTAGCAGTAGAAGCAGTACTTATAGTGGTAATAGCTACATCAGCATTAGTAATAGTAATAGTAGTAGTTACAGTAGAAGTAGTAGTAGGAGGAGGAGGAGGAGGAGAAGTAATAGTTTTAGTAGTAGTAGCACAGCAGCATTAGTAGTAGTGATAGTAGTAGTTGTAGTAGTAGTAGCCACTGTAGTAGTAGTAATTGCCATAGGAGTAATAGTAGTAGCAATAGTAGTAGTAGTAGAAGCACTAGTAGTAGTAATAGTTGTTGTAGTATTAGTAGTAGCAGTAGTGGTAGTAGCTGCTGCTGTAGTAATAGCAATAGTAGTAGTAGTAGTTGCAGCAGTAGTTCTAGTTGTGAAAATAGCAATTGTAGTACAAGTAGTAGTAGAACCATCAGAAGTAGAAGTTGTGGCAGCCGTAGCATTAGTAGTAGTAGTAACAATAGCAACAATAATTGTAGTAGTGTTAGTAGTAGTAGTAGTTGTAGCAGAGTAGTGTTTGTGGTAGTAGTAGCAGCAATAGTGGTAGAAGTAGTTGTCATAGCAGTAGTAGCAAAAGTAGGTGTCGTAGTTATAGTGGTAGTAGTAGCAGCAACAGCAATATTAGTAGTTGTAATAGTAGTAGTTGTAGTATTAGTAGTGGTAGTAGTAGTCATGGTTGTACGACTTGAAGTCGGAGTAGTAGTAGCACTAGTAGTAGTAGTATTATGAGTAATAGTAGTTAGAGCAGTTGTAGTGGTAGTCATAGTTGTAGTAGTAGTAGTTATTCGGATTGTAGTATTAGCAATAAAATGAGTAGCAGTAGAAGTAGTTGTAGTAATAGTAGTAGTTATAGTATTTACAGCAGTAGTAGTAGTAGCAGCAGCATTTCTGACAATAGCAGCAACTGCAGTAACAGTAATAGTAGTAGTAGCAGTAGTAGTGGTTGTAGTGGTAGTAGCAGTAGTAGCAGTAGTAGGATCAGTAGTATGCACAGGAGTAGGAGGAGTAGTGGTAGTAGTACTAGTAAGAATAGAAACGGTAGTTGGTGTAAGGGTAGGAATGAAGTAGTTGTACTAGTAGTAGTGGTAGTAGTAGTAGCAGTAGTAGTAATTGTAGTAGTAGCAGTTGTAGTTGTAGTATTAGTGGTTATGGTGATAGTAGTAGTAGTGGTAGTAGTAGTACTAGTTGTTGTTATTCTTGTTATAATAGTATTAGCAGTAGCAATTGTTGTAGTAGTACAAGTAGTAGTAGTAGCAGAAGATGTAGTTGTAGTAGTAGCAGTAGTAATAGTAGTAGTTGTTGTTGTTGTAGTAGTTGTTGTTGTAATGGCAGTCATAGTAGGAGTAGTATTATTATTAGTATTAGTAGTTGTAGCAGTCACTGTAGTATCAATAGCTGTAGTACTAGAAAAAGGAGTACTAGGAGTACCAGTAGTAGTAGTAGTAATAGTAGTAGTAATAGTTATTATTGTAGTTATATTAGTAGTAGTTGTTGTGCTGGGGGTGATGGTAGTAGCAAAAGTAGTAGTGGAAGTAGGAGTAGTAGTAGTAGGTATAGTAGTAGTAGCTATAGTAGGAGAATTAGGAGTAGTAGAAGTAGTAGTTGTTATTGTAGCAATAGCAGTCAAAGTAGTTGTTGCTAAACTAATAGTTGGAGCATTAGGAGTAGTAGTAGTAGTATTAGTAGAACTAGCAGTAGCAGTCATAGTAGTAGTAGGAGCTGCAGCAGTAGTAGTAGTAGTAGCAATATTAGTAGTTGTAGTTAGGGTAGTAGTAGTAGTAATAGTAGTTGTATTAGTAGTAGTAGTCATAGTACTAGTAGTAGTCGGAGTAGAATTAGTAGTAGTAGTAGCAGTAGTCGTAGAAGTAGTAGTAGCAGTTGAGTAGTAGTTGTAGTAGTCGTGCCTGTATTAGGAGTAGCATTAGAAGTACTAGTAGTAGTAGTCACAGTCGTAGTAAGAAGAGGAGTTGTAGTAGTAATAGTTGAAGTTATAGTTGGAGTATTAGTAGTAGTAGTAGTAGTATTAGTAGCAGTTGTAGCAGAAGTGGGAGTAGTAATTGCAGAAGCAGTAGTAGCAATAGTACCAGTAGTAGTAGTTGCAGTCATAGTAATAGTATTAGTAGTAATAGTAGTGGAAGTTGTAGTTGGAGTATTAGGAGGAGGAGGAGTAGTAGTAGTAGTAGCAATTGTAGCAGAAGTAGTAGTAGTAGCAGTATAGTAGTATCAGCAGCAGTAGTAGTTGTTGTTGTTGTACGAATAGTAATTGTATTAGTAGTTGTTGTACTAGTAGTAGCAGTAGGAGTAGAAGTTGCGGTAGTAGCTGAAGTAGCCGAAGTAGTAGTAGAAGTAGGAATAGTAGTTGGAGTAGTAGTTGTTGTGGTGGTGGAGTAGTAGTAGTAGGAGTGGTAGTGGTAAGTACTAGTAGTAGTATTAGTAGTAGTAGTTGTAGTAGTAGTAGTAACAATATTAGTAGTAGTAGTTTTAGTTATGCTGGTAGTAGCAACAACCGCAATAGCAATAGTAGTAGAAGTAGTAGAGGTAGCAGAAGTTATTTTAGTAGTAGTAGGAGTAGTAGTAGCAGTAGCAGCAACAGCAGTAGTAGTAGCAATAGGTGTATCAGTTGTAGTAGTAGTAGTAGCAGTAGTGGTAGGAGTAGTAGAAGTTGTAGTAGTAGTAGTAGAAGTAGCAATAGCAGTAGTAGTAGCTGTTGTTATAGTAGTAGCAGCTATCGAGGTAGTGGTTGTTGAAGTTATAGCTGGAGTATTAGGAATAGTTGTAGTAGTAGTAGTAGTAGAAGCAGCAGTAGTAGTTGTTGTAGTAGTAGGAGCAGCAATAGTAGTAGTAGCTGTAGCTGTAGTTAGGGTAGTAGTATTAGTAGCAATAGTAGTTATATTAGTAGTAGTCGTAGTGGTAGTAGTAGTCAGACTAGTAGTAGTAGTCATAGAAGAAGTAGTAGCAATAGTTGAGTATTAGTTGTAGTAGTCATGCTTGTATTAGGAGTAGCAACAGAAGTACCAATAGTAGCAGTCACAATCATAGTAATAGTGGTAGTTATAGTTTGAGTATTAGGAGGAGGAGTAGTTGTTGTTGTAGTAGTAGTTTTTGCAGTAACAGTAGTACTAGAAGTAGTAGTCGAAATCGTAGTAATAGTAGTTGTAGTCGTAGTAGTGGAAGTTGTAGTTGGAGTATTAGGAGTAGTAAGTGTAGTAGTAGTAGCAGTTGTACCAGTAGTAGTAATACTAGTTGTAGTAGTAGTAGCAGTAGTAGTAATAGCAACAATAGTAGTAGTAGTAGGAATAGTAGTAGCTGTAGTAGTAGTCATTGTAGTAACAGTAGTAGTAGGAGTTGCAATAGTAGTAGTAGTAGTAACAACATTAGTAGTACTAGTATTAGTAGTACTGGTAGTAGCAATTGTTGTAGTAGCAACAACCACAGCAACAGCAGCAGCAGTAGTAGAAGTAGCTGAAGTAGTTTCAGTAGTAGTAGGAGGAGGAATAGTAGTAGTAGGTGTAGCTGTAGCAGGAGTAGTAGTGGGACTAGCAGTAGGAGTGGTAGTAATAGTTGTAGGATTAGTAGTAGTTGTTGTAGCAGTAGTAATAGGTGTATTAGTTGTAGTACTAGTAGTTGAAGTAGTGGTAGGAGTAGCAAAAGTAGAAGGAGTAGTAGTTGTAGTTGTAGTAGTAGTAGTAGTAGTAACAACAGTAGTATTAGTAATAGTTGAGAGAGTAGTAGGAGTGGTAGAAGTAATAATAGTTGTAGTAGGAGTAGTAGTTGTAGTAGTAGTGGTGGTAGTACATGTGTTAGTAGTAGTTGTTGTAGTACTAGTCAAAGATGTAGGAGTCATAGTAGTAGTAGCAGCAGCATTAACAGCAATAGTAATAGTAGCAGCAATAGTAGTAGTAGCCGCAATAGTAGCGGTAGTAGTAGTAGCAACAATTGTAGGAGGACTAGTAGTAATAGTACTAGTAGTAGTAGTTATTGTAGTACTAGTAGTAGTAATAGTAGTAGTAGTAGTAGTAGTAGTAGTAGTAGTAGTTTGAGAAGTAGTAGCGGTACTAGTACTCACAACAGCAGCAATAGCAGTGATGGGAGAGGCAACAACAGCTACAGTAGTAGCAGCAATTGTAGTTGTACTAGAAATAGTTGTTGTTGCAACTGTAGTAGAAGTAGTATTAGTTGCAGTACTGGCAACAGTAGTAGTATTAGTAGTTATAGTAGAAGCAACTAAAGTAGCAGTACTAGTAGAAGTAGTAGTAGTAGTAGTTATTGTAGTAGTCGTAGTAGAAGCAGTAGTAGTAGTAGCTCTGCTGTAGTAGAAGTAATAGTAGTAGCAATAGTAGTGGAAGTAGCAATAGCTATTGTAGTAGTATTAGTGGTAGCAGCAGCAACAATAGCAGGAGTAATTTAGTACTAATAGTAGTAGTCGAAGCAGCAGCAGTAGCGGTATTAGTAGTAGTAGTAGTGGCAGCAGTAGTAATAGTAGTAGTAATAGTAGTGGCGGTAGCAGTAGTAGCGGTAGTGGTAGTAGAGGTAGCAGTAGTCGCAGTAGTAGTAATTGTAGTTGTAGTCATAGCAGTAGTAGTTGCTGTAGTAGCAGTAGCAGAAGTAGTAGCAGTAGTTCTCGCAACAATAGTAGTAGTAGAAGCAGTAGTAGTAGTAGTTGTTGTTGTTATTGTTATTGTTGTAGTAGTAGTAGCAGTAGTAGTAGCAATAGTAGTAGTAGCAAAAGTAGTAGTTGTAGTAGTAGTAGCAGTAGTAGTAATAGTAGTAGTAGTGTTAGTAGTTGTAGTAGTACTTGTAGTAGCATAATTAGTAGTAGACACTGTTGCAGAACTCGAAGTAGTAGTTGCAGAGGTAGTAGCAAAAGTGGCAGTAGTAGTAGTAAAAATTATAGCAATAGTGGTAGTAGTAGTAGTAATAGTAGTAGCAACAGCAGCAATAATTGTCGTAGCACAAGTGCTAGTAGTTTAGCAGTTGTAGTAATAGTTATATTAGCTGCAACAGAAGTAGTAGTAGTCGTAGTAGTAGTAAAGGTAGTAGTAGAAGTAGCAGCATTAGTAGTACTAGCAGCAGTGGTAGTAGCTGTAACAGCAATAGTGTTAATAGTTAATGGTAGTTGTAGCAGTTGTAGCAGTAGAAGTTGCAGCAGTAGTACTACTAGTAACAGTAGCAATTGTGGAAGTAGTAGCAGTAGTACCAGCAGAAGTAGTTGTTGTAGAAGTAGTAGCAATAGTAGTAGTAGTAGTAGGAACAATAGAAATAGCAATAGCAGTAGTATTAGTAGTAGTAGTAGTATGAGCAGTATTGGTGGCTGTAGTAGAAGCAACAATAATAGTAGAAGAAGTAGTTGTAGCAATAATAGCGACATCAGCATTAGTAGTAGTTGTAGTACTAGTTGTAGTAGTACTAGTTGTTGTTGTTGTTGTTGTAGTAGTAGCAACAGCAACAGCATTAGTAGCAGCGGTATTAGCAATTGTAGTGGTTGTTGTAGTAATAGCAGTAGTAGAAATAGTAGTAGTAGTTGCCATAGTAGTAATAGTAGTAGTAGCAGCAACAACAGCAGCAGTAGTAGTACTAGTAGCAGCAGCAGGAGTAGTAGTAGTAGTAATAATAATAATAGTAGTAGTAATAGCTGCAGAAGTAGTTGTTGTACTTGTAGTAGTAGTAGTAGCAGTAGAAGCAGTAATAGAAGTTCCTGTAGTGGTAGTAGTAATAGTACCTGTATTTGTAGTAGTAGCAGAAGTGGTAGTAGCTGCTGCAGCAGCAGTGGCAATAGTATTGATGGCACTAGTAGTAGTAGTACAAGTCGCAGTAGAAGTACAAGTAGTAGCAATTGCAGTTGTTGTACTAACAGTAGTAGTATAGTCAAAAGTAGGAGTTGAGGTAGCCTAGCAATAGTAGTAGTAGTAGTAACAATAGCAACAGCAATAGCAGTAGTATTAGTAATAGTAGAAGTAGTAGAAGAGAAGTGGCTATGGTAGTAGCAGCAGAAGTTGCAATAGAAGCAATAGTCATAGCAGCAATAGCAAAAGCTGGATTAGTAATTATAGTGATAGAAGTAGAAACACCAGTAGTATTAGTGGTTGTAATAGTAGTAGATGTAGTATTTGTAGTAGTAGTACTAGTTGTATTAGTAGTAGTTGTTGTCGTACGAGTTGCCATAGGAGTAGTAGTAGAACAAGATGTAGTCGTATTTGGAGTAGTAGAAGCAGGAGTAGCTGCATTGGCAGTCGTAGGAATAGAAGTAGGTGTAGGAGTACTACTACTACTACTACTACTACAACTACTACTATAACTACGACTACTACTACTACTACTACTACAACAACAACAATAACTACTGCTACTATTACTACTACTACTGCTACTACTACTACTACTATTACTACTACTACTATTACTACTATTACAACTACAACAACAACAACTACTACAAATACTACTACGACCAGTACTACTAGAACTACCACTACTGCTACGACTACTACTACTACGACTAGTACTATACTACTACTACAACTACTACAACAACTACTATTTCTAGTAGAACAACTACTACCACTACTACTACAACTACAACAACAACAACTACTACTAATACTTCTACAACAACTACTACAGCTACTACTACTACTACTACTACTACTACTACTACTACTACTACTACTACTACTACAACTACAACTACTACTACCACTACTACTACTACAAGCACTACAACTACTACTTCTTCCATTATTAGTACTAATACTATAATTACTACTATTATTACTACTACTACAACTATAACTATTACTACTACTACTACTACAACTATTACTACTACTATAACTACAACTACCACTACTACTACTACTGCTGCTATTACAACTTCTACTACTGCTACAATCACTACTACTACTATTACACTTACAACTACAACTACTACTACCACTCCAACAACAACAATAAGAAGAAGAACAACTACTACTACTACAACTACTACTGCTACTACTACAACTACTCCTACCACTAAACTATTGCTAGTACTACAACTACTTCTATTACTATTACTACTTCTGCTACTACTACTATTACTACTACTACTACAACGAATACTACTAGTACTACTGCTACTATTACAATTACTACTACTACAACAACCACTACTCCTACGACTACTACTACTAGTACTACTACTACTACTAAAAGTACTACTACTACTACGATTACAACAATTACTACTACTATTACTAATACTACTACTACTATTACTACTACAACCAGTACTACTATTACTACTACTACAACTACTATGACTACTACTAATTCTACTACTATTACTACTACTTCTACTACTACTACTACTACTACTACTACTACTACTATTACTACTACTACCTTCTACTACTACAACAACAACAACAACTACTACTACTACTGCTACTACAACAACAACTACTGCTACTACTACTACTACTGTTACTATTATTACTACTATTATTACTACTAGTATTGGTACTACTACTGCTGCTGCTACTACTACTACCACTAGTAGTAGTACTAATACTACTACTACTATTACTACTTCTACTACTACTACTACTAGTACAACTTGTACTGCTACTACTACAACTAATACAACAAGTACTAGTACAATAACTACTATTACTACTATTACAACTACTTGTAGTACTACTAGTACTACTACTATTACTATACTACTATCATCACAATAACAGCAACGACAACAACAACTACTAGTCCTACTACAACAACAACAACAACTACTAGTACTACTACTACTGCTAGTAGTACTGCTACTACTGCTACTGCTACAGCTACTGCAACTACTACTATTACAACTACTACTGCTTTTCGTACTACTACTACTACTAGTACTAGTACTAGTACTACTACTACTACAACTACTATAATTACTCCGATTGTTATTACTACTACTACTACTATTACAACTACGACTATGACTACTACTTCAACAACAACAACAACAACAACTACTGCTACTACTACTACTACTACAACAACAACAACTACTAGCACTACAACAACAACAGCAACAACAACAACTACTACAACTACTACTACTACTTCTACAACTACTACTATTACTACAACGACAACTACTAGTACTACTACTACTGCTACTAGTACTGCTACTACTGCTACTGCTACAACTACTGCAACTACTACTATTACAACTACTACTGCTTTTCGTACTACTACTACTACTAGTACTAGTACTAGTACTACTACTACTACAACAGATCGGAATTACTCCTATTGTTATTACTACTACTACTACTATTACTACTACGACTACGACTACTACTTCAACAACAACAACAACAACAACTACTACTACTACTACTGCTACTACTACTACTACTACAACAACAATAACTACTAGCTCTACAACAACAACAGCAACATCAACAACTACTACAACTACTACTGCTGCTTCTACAACTACTACTATTACTACAACAACTACTACTACTCCACGTACTACTACTAGTACTACTACTCCTTCTACTACCACTACTGCTACTACTGCTGCTACTACTGCTAGTACTAGTACTACAATGACTACTACTACTACTCCTCCTAAGAATGCTACTTATACTACTACTACTCTACTACTACTACAAGAAATAGTACCACAACTACTACTATTACTACTGCAACTACTACTTCTCTTGCCGCTGTTGCGTGGTGTTTTTCGGCGATGTGTTCTAGGAACCTGAGATTGTGCGCACTCCAAGCCGAAGCCCAAAAGGGATTGATAATAGGAAATAAGGAGAAGATATGGAAAAAACTCATAGATTCTTATTATCAGTGCTGAGGATCAGTTTTTCTAATTACAAACATACTCTTATATAGAGGCGAAGAATGCCTCTTCAGGGTTCGTAGGGGTCACACAGGGGTCACCCTACTTACTAAGACTTTACAGCGCATGAGCATATATTCATGCTATACAAGCAACACCCTTTACAGCGCATGAGCATATATTCATGCTTAGCACACAAGCAATACCCTTTACAGCTTAGGCTAGCACTAGGATATATTCGTGCTTATCAAGACTTTAGTCGGGGTGGGGTCCACCATGTCCACTTAGAGGAAGAAATTGTTCATCCTTTGGGCCGAGTCTCGGACAAGCTTGACAGCTGTGTCAAGCTGCTCATCGAGTTGATTGATAGCGGGATACCACGTACCCCAAAAGTTATTCCTGGTAGCTAGTTGTTTGCATTCGGCTGTTTTGATGCGGTGGACGTCCCTGAGTAGTTGGAGAGGTGCGAGGGCTTGGGCTATGACTTATTCTTCCATATTATGGATATCCTTCCTTACTTCATCATACATGTCAAGTGGCATTGGGAGGCAGCTCAGGAGGCGTACGAGCTGCTCGTATTGTTCAAGGAATCCTGGATCATTTGCAGGGCTTGCGCCAGTTGGTGTTGGACTTTGGGGTTGGGAAGCTCCTTGACTTCCTATGTTGTGAGCGCTGCTAGCTCCAAAGTTTCCATCATTTCCTCGTTGGGCCATCCTGAAAGCACTAAAGAAGAAATTAGCCGGGAGAGAGCATCAGCAAGCTAATTATCTTTCCCTTTGATATGCTCGAAGTGCACATTGATCCCAGATCCTGTGACATAGTCGGTGAAGGCTATCCAACGAACTCTTGACGGCTTATTACTAGCTGTTTTATTAAAGAAACTAATAATTGCCTGGCAATCAGTGCAGATAATAAGCTCCTTTTTGTCCAGATAATAGAGTTTTTGGGCCTCCATAGTGTTCATCACTGCATGGATCTCTGCATCAATTGTTGCTTTCGACGGATTAAACTTGCCACTAGCATATGCACAAATCCGCTCCGCAGTTCTTGGGTCAAATTGTTGTTGCTTCCATTTGCAGATTCCCCCCCATCCATCCATGCATCCATCTGTTTCTAGGATCATGAAACATTTTTCTGGTGGTACTTCAAGATCAGGAAGGTTTTGAACCATCTGTTTAATTTGATTTACCAGAATCCAATCCTGCCGGTTCATGCGTTTATCTCCCGTAGGGCTCGTCTTTGCATAGAGAGGGCTGAGGAGCCGTCCCAGGTTTGGTATGCATGGTCTGGCATAATTAAGAATACCAAGCCACAAACGCATCCCATTCTTCTCTGTAAGAGTTTCTTCTAGAAAATGAGCAATTAGTTTTATAATGTGTGGTTGTAGCTTGAGTTTGCGATGACTAATTATGGCACCAAGAAACTCGATTTCAGAGACTGCTAGTTTCATCTTGGTAGGACTTAGGATTAAGCCATTGTCTTCACAAATCTTAAGCATAATCGTGAGATGCTTTGCATGGTCCTCCTCGGTCTGGGAAAACACTAGAATATCATCAATATAAATCGCAAGGAAATCCTCAGTACCTTGGAAGCAGTTATCCATTTTTCTTTGGAACACAGCCGGGGCATTTTTGAGACCAAATGGCATAACAAGGCATTCAAAGAGTCCATCCGGAACCCAGAAAGCAGTCCATTCAATGGAGTCTGGGTGCATCACAACCTGATGAAAGCCAATTTTGAGATCAAATTTGGAATAGATCTGGCTATGGCTTACCCGTTTGCGGATGGTATTGATGCCTGGTAGACTGTATTGGTCTTTGTTCGTCAGATCATTGAGGCGCTTGTAATTGAACACCATGCGCTCTTTTCCTTTGACCTCCTTCCCAATTGTCGGGTCAATACTAGTGCCTGAATTGACGATCATGGCTGTGGTTCGATGACAACTCTGATTTGGTCTGATGACTCCCATATCTAGTAAGGCCTTCGTGTGTTTATGAAAAGCCTTCTGCAGTTGAGGGGTAACATGCTTTAAGGGGCGATCTTCAATAGTAAAATCTGGGTTTTTGATGTCTAGTTGACATAGAATTTTGTTCCTTGCCCAGTGACGAAGAGGGTCGTCTCCAATAAAGCCTACTTCTTTCAAACTTCTGAGTAGGGGAGAGAACTTCCGTAGGAAGGTTTCCCGACTTTCACCAGCATTGTAGTATATGGATTCTTTGATGTCAAGATACTCATCCTCGTCTAAGTTCAACTCCTCAATGGCTGCTACCAATGATGCTGTAGGAGTAGTATTGATAATTGTTAGATTTTTGTAGAAGGTGACAATGTTACCTTCTATACGAACTCCTCCATCAATTGCTTTGATAAAATTGCAGCCTATAATCATCTGAATTCCATCACCAAGTTCCATTTTGAAACTGTAAGTGTAAGGGATTCTGAAGGTATTCTCCCCAATATGCATCCGCCTACCTTTCAACCGCTTACTGGCAGTCTGTTTGGAGTTGATGCCACTGAAATGGACAATGCAATTGTTTTGTTCCAGAGCATCCCTTGGAATGGTAGCTTCATCAATGCAACAGGTCGTTGCTCCGGTGTCCAAAATTGCTTTTACCTTGAACCTAGGGATAGAAGGGATTTCAAATTCAACATGCATATTATATAACATGTTCTTTACCAGTCTCGGGCCTACCATTGGTTCTGTAGTGCCTCTTATGGTGACCTTTTGGATACTCTCTTGGAATATCATGCCAGCTGTTTCTTCTTCCTCAGCCGGGGCTTCTCTCTCCATTTACGAAGAGGATCTTTCCTCCCAGATTCCCTTCCCTCTGAGCTCCTTGTAGTCCTGAGCTAGCAGCTTTTCAAGTCCAAGTTCTTCAACCTGCCTTTTATAGAATTCAACTTCCTTCTTGAGCCTTTCTACTTCCCCATCGCACCAAGCGATGTAATACTTTTGTTCCTGGAGGAGCCTTTGTGGGAAAAAGGGTGCTGGTGCTGCTGGAGCCACAGGGACTTCCTTCTTGAAATAGTGGGGGCCACAGAGATTGCAAGCCGTCACGAAACATTTTGGGCAATGAATTCGTGCCCGTTGCATTGAGTTTTGTTTACAGCAAACACATTTTTCATGCTGGGGCTACACAAAACTATTGCGTTGCCAGTCATGTAAATAGTTCAGTTGTGCATCCGGTAAGCATACCTGAGGCCTGTATCCCCCGTCGAATTCTCCAAGCATGTATAGGTGCTCTTCCTGCATAACTGTTCGCAGAGACTTTTGGATTTCTTCACAGTCTTCCCCTTTTGAGATGCTAAAGATAGCGTCACTTTGCTCCTCACCTTCCTGGACTGAAATCAGATTATAATCATCTGGAACTTCCAACTGTTCAAAGATTGCGACCCTTTTCACATTTCTCCGATCACTCGGGCACTCTCTTGCAAAGTGCCCCTCCTGTCCGCACAGGTAACATTTGCAGCGTCTGTTACGGACCAAATGCTTTCGTTTCTCTATGCGAACATGGGTATCATGGGGCTTTCTTTTGTATGTTGTGGATCTCCTCACGCCATATTTCTTTTCCTTCTTGTAGTATCCAGGGATTGGAATTTGGCTGCAGAAGGACAGGTTCTTCATGTCCCTTTTAAAGGCAGCGTCCTTGCATTCTTTCTCAAGGTACCTGTAAGTAAAAAGTATTTGTGGAAGAACACCAACAACATTACCAGAATACTTCTGCTTTAAACAAAACTCAATGCAACGAGCACAAATTCATTGCCCAAAATGTTTTGTGACGGCTTGCAATCTCTGTGGCCCCCACTATTTCAAGAAGGAAGTCCCTGTGGCTCCAGCAGCACCAGCACCCTTTTTCCCACAAAGGCTCCTCCATGAACAACAGTATTACATCGCTTGGTACGATGGGGAAATAGAAAGGCTCAAGAAGGAAGTGGAATTCTATAAAAGGCAGGTTGAAGAACTTGGGCTTGAGAAGCAGCTAGCTCAGGACTACAAGGAGCTCAGAGGGAAGGGAATCTGGGAGGAAGGATCTTCTTCCCAAATGGAGAGAGAAGCCCCGGCTGAGGAAGAAGAAACAGCTGGCATGATATTC
>RXID01011948.1:0-20209 GCA_005019695.1 Trichopus zeylanicus subsp. travancoricus | reverse complement strand
TAGTAACAGTAGCAGTAGCAGCAGCAGCAGCAATAGTAGTAGTACTAGGTAGGTTGTTGTTGTAGTAGTAGTAGTAGTGTTAGTAGTAGTAGTAGTAGTAGTAGTACTAGTAGTAGTATTACTAGTAGTAGCAGCCGTCATAGTAGTAGTAGCATTGGTTGTTGTTGTTGTTGCTATTGTAGAAGTAGTAGCAGCAGTAGTAGTAGTAGTAATAGTAGTAGTAGTAGTAGTAGTAGTAGTAGTAGTAGTGGTAGTAATGGTAGTAGTAGTAGTAGTAGTAGTAGTATTAGTAATGGTAATAGTGTTAGTAATAGTGGTTGTTGTAGTAGTAGTAGTAGTTGTTGTTGTAGAAGTAGTAGTGGTGGTAGTAGTAGTCGTAGTAGTATTAGTAGTAGTTGTAATAGTTGTAGTAGTAATAGCAGCTGCAGTAGTAGTAGTAGTAGTAGTAGCAGCAGTAGTAGTAATAGTGTTTGTAGTAGTAGTAGTGGCAGTAGTAGTATTGTTAGTAGAAGTAGTATTAGTTGTAGTAGTAGTAATGGTAATTGTAGTAGTAGTAGTACTAATAGAAGTAATAGTTGTAGTAGTAGTACTAGTACTAGTACTAGTTGTAGCAGTAGTAGTAGTGGTAGTAGAACTAGAAGTAATGGTTGTAGTAGTAGTAGTAGTAATAGTAGAAGTGGTAGCAGTTGTTGTCGTAGTAGTTGTTGTTGTAGTAATAGTAGTAGCAGTAGCAGCAGTCGTAGTAGTAGCACTTCTAGTAGTAGTAATAATAGTAGTAATAATAGTAGTAGTAGTAGTAGTTGTTGTTGTTGTTGTTGTAGTAACAGTAGCAATAGTCGTAGTAATCGTAGTAGTAGTAGTAGTAGTTGTAGTAGTACTAGTACTAGCAGTAGTAATAGTAGTGGTAGCAATAGGAGTGGTACTAGTTGTAGTAGTAGTTGTTGTTGTTGTCATTGTAGAAGTAGTAATTGTAGTTGTAGTAGTACTACTACTACTACTAGTAGTTATTGTAGTAGTAGTAATTGTAGTTGCAGTAGTAGTAATAGTAGTAGTAGTAGTCGTAGTAGTAGTAGTAATAGTAGTAGTTGTAGTAGTAGTAATAGTAGTAGTAATAGCAGCAGCAGGCAGTAGCAGCAGCAGTAGTAGTGGTAATAGTAGTAGTAGTAATAGGAGCAACAGTAGTTGTTGTAGTAGTGGTTGTTGTAGTAGTAGTAGTTGTTGTTGTTGTTGTTTTTGTAGTAGTAGTAGTAGTAATAGTAGTAGTAGTAGTAGTGGTGGTGGTGGTGGTGGTGGTGGTAGTAGTAGTAGTAGTTATTCTAGAAGTAGTAGTAGTAGTTGTTGTTGTTGTTGTAGTCGTAGTAGTAATTGTAGTAGTTGTAATATTAGTTGTAATAGTAGTAGTAGTAGTAGTAATAATAATAATAGCTGCAGCCGCAGCAATAGTAGTTGTAGTAGTTGTTGTTGTTGTAGTAGTAGTAGTACTAGTAATAATAGTAGTAATAGTAGCAATAGCAGTAGTGGTAGCAGTAATAGTAGTAATTATTGCAATTGTAATAGTATTTGGAGTAGTAGTAGTTGTTATTGTAGTAATAGTAGTAGCAGCAGTTGTACTAGTAGTGGTAGTAGTAGTAATACTAGTTGTACTTGTAGTAGTAGTAGTAGTAGAAGTAGTTGTAGTTGTACTAGTAGTAGTAGTAGTAGTAGTGGTGGTGGTAGTAGTAGTAATAATAGAGGTAGTACTGGTAGTATTAATAGTAGTAGTAGTAGTAGTTGTTGTTGTTGTTGTTGTTGTAGTTGTAGTTGTTGTAGTTGTAGTAGTAGTTATAGTGCTAGTAATAGTCGTAGTAGTAGTTGTTGTTGTTGTTGTTGTAGCAGTATTACTTTTGTTGCTGCTAGTATGACTATTACTACAACTGCTAAACTGCTAGCACTTGTGCTATGACTATTACTGCTGCTTCTGCTACTACCTCTGCAACTACTACTTCTAGTTCCGTAACTGTGTCTGCTACTAATTATGCTAGTACAAGTACTACTACTACAACTACTAACACTATTACTACAACTGCTAGTATTAGTACTACTTTTACTACTACTACAACTTCTACTTATGGTACTACTACTATTGCTACTACTACTGCTACTAGTACAACAACTACTACTACTAGAACAACAACAGCAATGACAATTACTAGTACTACTACTATTACTACTACTACACTACTACTACTAGTTCTGCTACGGCTTCTACTACTACTACAGTTGCTAGAACTACTGCTACCAGTTCTGCGACTACTACTACGACAACTATCACTGCTACGACTACCACTACAATTACTACTACTGTGACTACTGCTACCTCTGCTACCACTACCGCTACTACTGCTACCGCCACTACTGTTACTACTACTACTGCTATAATCGCTACTACTCGTACTTTTGATACTTCTACTACTACTAGTGCTGCAACTGCTGCTACTACCGCTACTACTACCGCTACTGCTACCACTACTACTACTACCACCACCACTACTGCTACTGCGGCTATTGCTACTATTAGTGCTAAAACTGCTCTTGCTATTATTGCTGTTGCTACCACTAATACTACTACAACAGCTATTGCTACTTCCGCTACCACTGCTGCTACTGCTTCTACTACAGCAGCTACTACTGCTATTGCTACAATAACTACAACTATTACTATTTCTACTTTAGTTACTTCTATTACTACTACTAATACTACTACTGCTGCCAGTATTGCAACTAATACTGCTTCTACTACTGCTGCAACTATTACTACTTTCAGTACAACTACTACCACCGCTACTACTATAGCTGCTGTTGCCTCTGCCATCACTACTGTTATTGCTGCTGTGAGTACTACTACCCCTACTACTTCTCAAACTACTACTACTACTGCTACTATTACTACTACTAGTACTACAATAACGACTACTACAAGTACTATTACTACTACTACTCCTACCGCTGCAGCTAGTACTACTACCACTACTACTGCAGCTGCTACTACTATTGCTACTACTATTACTATTGCTGTTGATGCTGCTGCTACTACTACTATGAATCCTGCATCTCGGACTACTACTACAAAACCTACTACTCCTAACACTCGTACTACCACTTCTATGACTACAACTAATACTCCTACTACAACTATTATTACTTCTACCATTGCTACTACTATCTCAACTACTATTAATACTACTGCTGCTACTACTACTACTACTACTACTACTACTACTACTGCTACACCTACTACTCATTTTACTTCTGCTACTCCTACCACTACTTCTACAACTAGTACTACAACTAATACACCTATTACTACTGCTACAACTACTGCTACTAATGATACAACTATTATTACCACTATCACTGCTAGTCCTACTATTACTCCTGCTACTAGTACACCTACTACTACTACTATTGCTACTGAAACTACTTTCGCTACTTCTACTGCTGCTGCTACTACTGCTGCGATTGTTGCTACTACAACAACCGCTACTACCAGTACTACTAATACTACTACTACTACTACCAATGTTGTTACTACTACTACTACTGCTACTGCTGCTCCTACTACTACTACAACAATAACAATTACTACTACTGCTACTACTATTCCTACTACTACTATTACTGCTGCTACTACTGCTGCTACTACTATTGCTACAACTGCTAGTACTACTACACTTACTACTACTAATAGTCCAACTACAACTTCCACCACTACTACTACAATTACTATTACTATGACAGCGATTACTACTTCTGGTACTACTGCTATAGCAACAACTACTGCTACTTTTACTACAACTTCTACTACAACAACAACTACTACTACTGCTAATAGTCGAACTATAACTACCACTATTACTACTACGGCTACTACTATTATTATGATTGTCACTGCTACTATTGGTACTTCTGTTGCTACTCCTACTACAAGCATGACTACTCCAACTAATACTCAACTACTTCTTCTTCTTCTTCTACTACTACTACTACTACTACTACTACTACTACTACTACTAATTCTACTCCAACTACTACTACCACTATGAGTACTACTACTAATACAACTACTATTACTACTAATACTACTACCCTAACTACAGCTACAGCTACTACTACTGTTGTTGCTCCTACTACTACAACAACAACTACTACTGCTTCTACTACTATTGCTACTATTCCAAATACTCCAGATATAACTTCAACAACATCTACCTCGACTGTTACTACTACAACAACAACAGCTACTACTACTACTACTACTACTACTGCTACTACAGCTTTTACTACCCCTACCACTACTGCTGCTACTACTACAACTAGTACACCTATTGCTACTGCTACTACTATTGCTAATGCTACTACTACTCCTGGTACTACTACATGTACTACTACTACTACTCCTACTACTACTGAAACAACTTCTGCTACCTCAATTGCTACTGCTGCTGTTGCTGTTGCGGTTGTTGCTACTACTACAACAGGTACTACCAGCATAACTATAACTACTACTACTAATATTGTTATTACTACTACTACTACTACCGCTACTACTTATACTACTAGTAGTACTTACCACTACCACTCCTCCTCCTACTACTACTACAACAACTACTACTCCTACTACTATTCCTACTTCTACTACTACTTTGGCTACAACCACTACTACGGCAACTTCTACTCCTCCTACTACTACTACTTCAACAACTACTAATACAATTACTATTACTACAAGAACTACTACTACTACTGCTACTACTAATACAACAACTAATACTACTACTTCTACTACAACTGCTACTACTACTACTCCTCCTCCTCCTAAATACTCCAAATGCAACTTCCATTACTACTACCACTAATACTATTACTATGACTGCGACTACTACTACTGGTACTACTTCTACTACTGCTTCTGCAATTACTACTACCACTTCTGCTACAATTGCTACTGCTACCACTACTACTGCTACTCCTAATACTCCAACAATAACTTCCACTATTACTACTACTATTACTCCTCTTACAATGACTATGACTACTGCTATTGGTACTTCTACTGCTACTCCTAATATAAGCATGACTACTACAACTACTACTCAATTACTACAGCTACTTCTACTACTACTGCTACTACTACTACTGCTTCTGCTCCTACTACTAATTCTAATCCGACTACTACTAATACTATAACTACTACTACTAATACAACTACTATTACTACTACCACTACTACCCTAACAACAACTACTAATATTGCTACTACTACTACTGCTGTAGCTCCTACTACTACTAGGACTACTACTACTGGTTCTACTACTACTACTGCTACTACTCCTAATGCTCCAACTATTACTTCAACAACAACTACTTCGACTGCTACTACTACAACAACTACTACTACATCTACTACTCCTAATTCTCCTATTATAGCTACTACTACTACTGCTACAACTACTACCTCTACTACTGCTACTACTTTTACTACTACCACCACCACCACCACAATAACTACTACTAATATAACTACAACAACAACTATTACTACTACTACTACTCCTACCACTACACTCCTACTATTACTACTACTACTACTACTCCTTTTTCTAGTACTACTACTGCTGATGCTACTGCGACTACTATAACTACTAATACTAATAATAATACTACTCCTACTACGACTACTCTTACAACAACAACAATAATAACTACTACGACAATAACTACTACTATTACTACTGCTGCTACTACTACTACATCTTCTGCTACTACTAGTACTAGTACTACTACAACAATTGCTATAGCTACTACAGATATGACAAGAATAACAATAACTAGTGCTACTACTACCACTATTACTACTACTACTGTTACTACTAATACTACAACTACAACTGCTACTACTACTACTACTACTACCACCACCACTACTACTAGTATGACTAGTCTATTCCTACCCCTACACCGACTACTGCTTCTATTCTGACTAGTACTACTACTACTACTACTCCTACTCCTATGCGTGCTACTGATCCTACTACTACTACTACTACTACCACTACAACTACTACTACTGCTACTACTACTATTACTGTTACTACAGTTGCTGCTATTGCCACAACTACTGCTACTACTAGTACTACTACAAATACTACAAGAACTACTACTACTCCTTCTGTTGCTACTACTACAATCAGAATAACTACTACTACAACAACTATGACTACTACTACTCCTACTCCTACTCCTATGACAACCACTACAACTACTCCAACTACTACTACTCAAAATACTACAACTGCTAGTGCTACTACTACTCCTACTTCAACTCGTACAATAATGACTACTACTACCACTACTAATACTACAACTACTTCGATTACAACTACTAATACTGCTACTGCTGCTTCTACTACCACTATAACTACTACACCTACTTTTGCTACTACTGCTATGACAACTGATTCTACTATTGTTGCTACTACTACTGCCACAAACACTACTCCGCTACTACTACTACTACTACTAACACTACTACTATTATTGTTGCTATTGTTACGACTACTACTACTACTACTACTACTCCTACATCTGCTACAACTTCTACTTCCGCTAGTTCTACTACTACTTGTACTATAGTTGCTATTTCAACTACTAGTTCTACTGTAGCTGCTGTAGCAGTAGCTACTGCCACTAATGCTAGTACTAATACTACAACAACTATTACTACTACCATTGCTGCTACTACTATTGCTGCTACTTCTACCACTACTGCTACTACTACTTGTACAACAACTACTACTACTATTACTACGACTACTCCGGCTACAATTACTACTACTGCTACTACTATTACTACTATGGCAACTACTACTACTACTGTTGCTGCTGCTGTTGCTACTACAAGTGCTACTACCACTACTACAAATGTTGCTGCTACTACTATTGCTAAAACTACTGCTTCTCCTCCTCCTACTACTACTACTGCAACTACTACTTCTACTGTAGATGCTACTACTACTATTACTAATGTTGATGCTGCTATTACTGCTACAACTACTGCTTCTACTACTACTATAGCTACTACTAATGTAACCACTACAGCTGCAGCTACTACTGCCACTGCTACTACTAATACTAATACTACTACTATTGCTACTTCTCTTGTTATTACAACTACTACAATTGTTGCTATTTCTTCTATAACTACTACTTTTGCTAGTACTACCACTACCACTTCCACAACTGCTACTGCAACTACTAGTGCTGCTACTATAATGAATACTCTAGTATTACTATTGCAACTACTACTACTACAACTACTATTACTATTACCACTACTGTCGCTACTACCACTACTGTTGCTACTATTAATCCTGGTACTACTACTACAACTATTACTACTATTATGGCTACTACTACTGTTGTTGCTGCTAGTATAACTATTACTACTACTACTACTAGCACTATTATTACGACTATTACTATAGCTATAATTTCTACTACTACTACTACAAAATCTGCTTCTACTTCTAGAACTACTACTTCTAGTTCTGCAACAATGTCTACTACCACTTATGGTACTACCACCATGACTACTACTACTACTACTAACACTATTACCACTACTATAACTATTATTATTACTACTACTACTATTACTACTACCACTACTGCTACTGCTACTACTACTATTACTACAGCTACTACTGCTACAAGAACTACTACTACTACAACTACTACTGCTACTACTTCTACTACTAACACCACATTTGCGATTACTACCGGTACTACTTCTGCTACTCCTACAACAACAACAAAAATAACTACTACTGCAACTACTACTACCACAACAACTAGTAGTAGTATTAGTAGTAGTGGTAGCTATTGTAATAGTAGTAGTAGTAGAATAAGTTGCAGTATTTTGAATAGTGGCAGAAGTAGGGGTTGGAGTTGGAACAGTAGTAGCAAAGGTAGTTGTAGTAGTCACAGAAGAATTAGTAGCATAGGAGCAGTAGTAAGAGGAGGAAGAGGAGTAGTAGGAGTAGCAAAAGAAGTAGTAGTAGTAGGAGGAGATGCAGTTGTAGTGCTAGTGGTAGTGGTAGTAGCAGTAGTGGTAGTAGTAGTAATAGTAGTAGTAGTAGTAGTAATAGCAGTAGTTGGAGTAGTAGTTATAGTAGTAGTAGTAAGAGTAGTACTAGCAATAGTAGAAGTAATATGAGTAGTAGTAGTAGTTGTTGTAGCCGTAGAATGTGTAGCAGTAGTAGTTGTAGCAATAGTAGTCGTAGTTGCAATATTAATGGTTGTATTAGTAGTATTGGTAGTTGTTACAGTAGTAGTAGTAATTGTAGTAGTAGTTATAGTAGTTATTGTTGTTGTAGTAGTAGTAGTAGTAGCAGTAGTAGTAGTTTTTGTTATAGTAGTAGTAGCTATAGTAGTTGTAGTATTGGTAGTTTTTGTTATAGTAGGAAGCGGAGTCACATTGTAGTGCTAGTAGTAGTTGTAGTAGTAGTAGTAGTGGCAGTCGATGAAGTAGCAATAGTAGTAATGCTAGTAGTAGTATTAGTAAGAGTAGTTGCAGTAGCAGTAGGAGTACTTGTAGTAGTACCAGTAGTGGTAGTAGACGTAGTAGTCCTAGTAGTAATAGTAAGAGAAGGAGTCATAGTAGCGGTAGTAGCAGAAATAGTTGGTGAATTAGTAGTAGCAGTAGTAGTGGTAGTATTAATAGTATTAATAGTAGTAGTGGTAGAAGTAGTAGCAGCGCTTGTTGTAGTAGTTGTCTTAGTAGTAATAGAAGTAGTAGCAGTAACAGTAATAGCAGTAGTAGTTTTAGTAGTTGTAGCAGCAGCAGTAGTAGTAGTAGTAGTATCAGTAGCAGGAGTAGTATTAGTACTGATAGTAGTTGTAGTAGTAGTAGAAGTAGCAGTTGTCACTGTAGTAGTAGTAGTAGTCATTGTAGTATTAGAAGTAGTAGTTGTTGTAGTTGCAGTAGTGGTAGTAGTAGTTATAGTAGTAGTAGTAGTAGTAATAGTAGTAATAGAGAGAGTAGCAGCAATAGTTGTGATAGTAGTAGTATTAGTTGTAGTAAAACTTGTATTTGTAGTTGTAGTTATGGTAGGAGGAGGAGTCACAATATAGTGGAGGAAGTAGCTGTAGAAGTAGGAGTAGTGGTAGTAGTAGGAGTATTAGTAGTTGTAGCAGTAACGAAGTAGCAGTAGTGGCAGCAGTAGTTGTAGTATGAGTAAGAGTTGTTGTAGTAGCAGAAGGAGTACTTGTAGTAGTAGCAATAGTCATCATAGAAGTAGTAGTAGTGGTAGTAGTAATAGAAGTTGTAGTAGTTCTTGTAGTAGTACTAGTAGAAACAGTTTGAGTAGTTGTAGTACTTATAACAGTCGTTGTAGTAGTATTAATAGTATTAATGGTAGTAGCTGTTGGAGTAGTAGCAGCACTTGTAGTCGTTGTTGTAGTAGTTGTATAGTCGTAGGAGCAGTATTAGTAGTAGTAGTTGTTGTAGTAGTGTAGTCATAGTAGCTGTATTAGTAGTAGTAGCAGTAGTAGCAGTAGCAGTAGTAGCAGTAGTAGTTGTAGTAGTAGTAGTAGGATGAGTAGTAGTAGTAGGAGGAGGAGGAGGAGTAGAAGTAGTAGTTGTAGTTGTTGTAGTAGTAGTAGAAATAGTAGTTGTAGTAGCAGTAGAAATAATATAAGTAATAGTAGTGGTAGTAATACTAGTAGTCAAACTAATGGTAGAAATTATTTTAGGAGTAGGATTAGAAATAGTAGTAGTAGTTGTAGTGGCAGTAGTAATTGTAGTAGTAGTAGTAGTAGTAGTAGTAGTAGTAGTAGTAGTAGTAGTAGTAGTAGTAGTAGTAGTAGTAGAGGTAGTAGTAGTAGTTGTAGTTCTCGTAGTAATAATAGCAGTAGTAATAGCAGTTGTGGTAGTAGTAGTAGAAGTAGTAGCAGTAGTATTAGTTGAAGTAGAAGCAGCAACAGCAGTAGTTGTAGTACTAGTAGTAATAGTTGTAGGAGTAGTAGTAGTTTAAGTAATAGTATAAGTAATTTTAGTAGTAGCGTAGTTGTTGTAGCAGTAGTAGTAGTAACAGGAGTAGAGGTAGTAGTAGCAGTAGTAGTAGCTGCAGTAGTTGTAGTAGTCATTATACTAGTAGTGATAGGAGTGTAATAGTAGCCGTAGTAGTGTAGTACTAGTAGTTATTATAGTAGTAGAAGTAGAAGTAGTACTAGAAGTTGTAGTCATAGTAGTAGCAGTAGTAGTTGTTGTAGCAGTCAAAGAAGTAGTAGTAGTAGTAGTACCAGTTGTAGTATTAGTAAGATTAGTTGTTGAAGTAGTAGGAGTACTAGTAGTTATAGCATTCGTGGTAGTAGACGTAGTAGTCATAGTAGTAGTAGTAATAGAAGAAGTAGTAGTAGTAGTAGCAGTAGCAGTAGTACTAGTAATAGTTGGTGTATTTGTAGTAGTAGTAGTAGTAGTGGTAGCAATAATCATAGTAATAGTAGTAGTTGTTCTAGTTGTAGCAATGCTTCTAGCAATAGTCATTGTAGTGGTGTTGTAGTAGTAGCTATATTAGTAGTAGTAGAGGTAGTAACAGTAGCAGCAGCAGTAGTAGTAGTTGTAGTATTTGTAGCAGGATTAGTAGTAGCAGTAATAGTAGCCGTAGTTGGAGTGGTAGAAGTACTGGTAGTAGTTGTAATAGTAGTCGAAGTAGCAGTCGTAATAATAATAGTTGTTATTGTTGTTATAGTAGTAATATTGGTATTTGTTGTAGTTGCAGTAATAATAGTAGTAGTAATAGTAGTAGCAGCAGCAGTAGTAGTAGTACTAGTAGCTATTGTAGTACTTGTGTTGATAGTTGTAGTTATGGTAGGACGAGGAGTCATAGTATTAGTGGAAGAAGTAGCTGCAAATATTGGGGTAGTAGTAGTAGTAGAAGTTGTATTAGTAGTAGTAGCAGTAGATTAACTAGAAGCAGCAAAAGTAGTACTAGTAGTAGTATTAGTAAGAGTTGTTGTAGTACCAGTAGGAGAACTTGTAGTAGTAGTAGTAGTCGTAGTAGATGTAGTAGTAGTTGTTGTATTTGTAGTAGTAGAAACAGTTGGAGTAGTTGTAGTAGCAGTAGTAACTGCAACTACTACTACTGCTACTACTACTACTACGACTCCTACTCCTCCTACTCCTACTACCACTACTACTACTACTACTTCTACTACTACTACTCCTCCTACTCCTAGTACTACTCCTACTCCTACTCCAACCCCTACTGCTACAACTATCTCTACTTAAACTACTACTACTCCAACTACTGTTGCTTCTACTCCTAATTATAGAAATACTACTCCTACTGTTGCTACTACTACTACTACCACTAGTGGTGGTGGTCCTACAGTTGCTGCAGCTGCTGCTATTAGTACTACTAGTACTTTTACCACTACTCTTACTCCAGCTACAGCGCTTGCTACTCCTACTACTACTCCTACTCCTACTAGTCCTACTACTACTCCTACTCATTCTACTACTAGTACTACTAGTACTACTACTACTACTACTACTACTTCTACTTCTTCTTCTACTCCAACTCCCACAACTACTAAGACTATTAACAATACTACAACTACTTCAATTGCTACTACCACTACTACTACTACTCTTATTACTACAACTACTACTACTACAACAACAACAACAACAATAACTAATCCTATTACTACTACTACTACTACAACTACTAGTACTACTCCTATTACTACTATTATTGCTATTACTTATGCCATTGTAATTACGAGTACCACTCAAAATATTACCTCAACTTCTACTACTGCTGCTAGAAATACTCCTACTATGACAACGAATGCCACTACTAATAATACAACAAAAACTACGACTAGTACTGCAGCTACTGCTACTACTACTAACACTACAACTGGTACTGCTACTACCATAACTTCTCCTACCATTACTATTACTACTCCTATTGCAACTACTCTTATTATTGCTACTACTACTACTACTACTACTATAGTTGTGGCTACTACTACTACTACTAGTATTTCAACTATTACTATGGCTACTGCTACCTCTACTATTTCCCCTCCTACTCCGACTACTACTACTATTGCTCCTACTACTACTACTATCACTACCACTCCTACTACTTCAACTACTACTACTACTACTACTACTACTACTACTACTACTACTACAACAACTACTACTACTACAACTACTACTACTCTTACTACTATTGCATTTACAACAACAACTACTACTAAAACTACTACAGCTACCACTACTACTACTCCAACTAATGCTACAACTGCTACTACAACTACTGCCACTCCTATTACTACTAGTATAACTACTTCTTCGATTACTACCACTACTACTGCTACTACTATTGGAACTACTACTAGTCCTACAATAGCTACTACTACTACTACTACTACTACTACTATTTTTGATTCTAATCCTACTACTGCTACTTCTACTCCTACTACTACAGCTGCTACAAACTACTACTACTTCAACTCCCATTACCACTACAACTCCTACTACCACTACTTCCCCTAATCCAACAACTACCACTCCAGTAACTACTACGACTACTACTACTATGGCTGCTGCTGCTAGTACTACTACTTCTACTACTACTACAACTAGCACCACCACCTCAACAACTATAATCCTACTACTAGTCCCACTCCTATTCCTACTAGTACTACTACTACAGGTTCTCCGACTAGTACTACTACTATTACTGCTATTACAACTATGACTACTAGCCCTGCTGCTATTGCTACTCCTACTACTACAAATAATGTGACTACTACTGATCCTAATATTCCAACTACAACGGCTACTACTACTATCATCGCTATTACAACTATTGTAACTACTACTACAACTCCTAATACTACTACTACCCCTAACCCAACTACTACTATTACAACTGCTGCTGCTGCTCCTATTACTATAACTACTGTTACTGCTCCTACTAATACTACTACTACTTCTACCACTATTGCTGCTACTACTGTTGCTACTGCTGCTACAACTACTACTCCTATTACTACTACTCTACTACTACTCCTCCTCGAACTCATGCTACTCCTCCTCCTCCTACTATTACTACTACTACAACAACTACCACCACCACTACTACTACTACAAATGCAACTAATATTACTACTACAACTACTTCTACTACTGCAACTACTACTACTACTACAAGTACTAGTACCACTACTCCTACAGCTGCTGCTGCCACTGCAGCTACTACTACTACTACAACAACTACTAGTACCACCACTATTACAACAACAACTAGTACTACTCCAGCTACAACTACTACTACCCCTACTCCTACAAGAACTACTACTACCCCTACTCCTTCTATTGCTACTACTACGACAATAGCTACTACTACTACTACTTATTTAACTATTACCACTCAAACTCCTACTACTAGTACTACTACTTCCGATAAAATTGCTACTTCTTCTGCTGCAACTACTACAACTACTACTCTTATTACTACTACTACTACAACCACCACCACCACCACCACCACCACCACCACCACTACTACTACTACTACTACTTCCAGAATTACTACTACCACTAATACTATTACTTCGAGTGCTACTCCTTCTACTAGTACTACTATTCATGCTGCTATTATGGTTGCTGCGACAATTGCAGCTGCTATTGCTGTTGCTGCGGCAACGACAGGTACTATTATACAGCTGCTACTATTACCACTATTACTGTTACAACTACTACTCCTGCTACTTCTCCTACTACTACTACTAGTACTACTATTGCTACTACTACTACTATTACCACTACTTATGCAACTACTACTACAACAACTGCTACTAATACTTTAACAACACCTATTACTCTGACTACCACACATACTACTACTGTAACTACTATTATTACTACTACTACAACCACTACAATGCCAACTACTACTACTGCTACTCCTACTACTACAACTACCACTACTACCAGTATTACTATTACTACTACTACTACTATTGCTACTACTATAGTTACTGCTACTACTACTACTCCTCTTCCTCCTCCTAATACTACTACTATTACTACTACTACTGCTACTCCTACTGCTACTCATACTCCTACACTACTCCGGTTAACTACTACTACTACTGCTACTGCAACTATTACTACTACTACTACTACTACTACTCTTACTACTATTACTATTACTACTCTTACTACTACTGCTACTATACTACTAGTACTCTTACTACTACTACTACTACTACTACTACTACTACTAATACTACTCTTACTGCGACACCTACTCCTACTCCGACTGCTATTACTACTATTACAAGTACAACCACTACTATTACTATTGCAACTAATACTACTAGTATTACTATAATTACTGCTGCTACTCTTACTAGTACTACTACTTCTACTACTACTACTACTATTACTACTACTGCTAGTACTACTTTTGCTACAACTACAACTACTACTGCTGTTGCTACTTTTACGACTACGACTACTACTACTACCACTACAAGTATGGGTACTATTAGTATTACTACTATTTCTACTACTACTACTGTTACCTTTACCACTACAGCAACTCCTACCCCTACTACCACTACTACTCTATTATTACTACTACTACTACTGCTGCTAAAATAATAAATCCTACCACTGCTACTAGTGCTACTACTACTTTTATTTTGACTACTACTACGATTACTACCATTGCTATTACTACTCCTAATGCTACTACTACTACTCCTATAGCTACTCAAATTACTACTACAACTACTACTTTGCTACTACAACTTCCAGCACTACTACTACAACTACTAATCATACTCCTACTTCTACTACTACTACAACTACTACTTTTCTACTACAACTTCTAGCACTATTACTACAACTACTACTCATACTCCTACTGCTACTACTACTACTACTACTACTAATGCTTCTACGAATACTACAACACTTACAACTACTACAATAATAACTACTACTACTACTACTACACTCCTCCACCTACTACTATAACTACTGCTGCTACTACTACTGTTGCTGTTACTACTAGTACTACAACAACATCAACTAATACTGCTAAAAATATTACTACTACTACAACTACTACAACAATAATGGCTATTACAGTTTCTACTACAACTGCTGCAATAACTTTTATTATTGCTACGACTACTATTACTACTACTACCACCGCTACTACTACACCTACTAAAACTTCCCCTACTACTACTACTACTACTACTCCTGCTGCTGCTACTACTGCAACAATAACACCTACTAATACTACTGCTGCTACTACTTCTACTACTACTACAGTTACTACTTCTACTACTATTACTACCACAGCTACTACTACTACTACCACAACTACTATTACTGCTACTGATGCTATAGCAACAACTATTACTACAACTACTACTCCTCGTACTACTACCATGACTACTACTATTGCTACTACTACTACTACCACCACTACTACTACTAATACTATTACAACTACTTTAACAACTACTTCTACTGCTGCAACACTACGTCTACTACTACATCTACTACTACTACTTTTACTATTGCTTCACTTCTTCTGCAACTACTACTACTAATGCCACTACTTCTCCTACAACTACTACTATTAATAGAAATAATACTACCATTGCTACTACTACAACTACTAACACTTCTCCTACTACAACCACTACTACTCTTGCTGCTGCTACTACTATGGCCACTCCTACTACTTCAACTACTACTACTACTGCTACTCCTACTACTACTTCTACTACTATGAGTACTAGGACTACTACGACTACACTGATGGCTACTTCTACTACTATTACTACTACTACTACTATAGCTACTACTTCTACTACTATTACAACTATAGCTGCTACTACTACTACTACCATTACTACTACTATTGCCACTGCTATTGCAACAACAATAACTATAAATACTAATACTACTACAACTGCTTCTACTACTACTACTACTACTTCTGCTACAACTGCAAGTACTATTTCTACTACTACCTCTACTACTACTGCTGCTGCTACTGTTACTACACTAATATTATTATTACTACTACTACTACTATTACTACTAGTATGCCTATACCAACTCCTACTTCTTCTATGACAACAACAACTATTATTACTTGACTACAACCACAACATCAACTCCTACTACTACAACTACTACTACTACTACTACAACTAATACTATAATAATAACTACTGCTACTACAAGTACTACAACTGCAACTACTGCTACTACTACTGCTACTACTTTTGCTACTATAATAGTAGCAGCAGCAGCAGCAGTAATAGTAGTATTAGTATTAGTAGCAGTAGGAGGAGGAGGAGTAGAAGTACAACTAGCAATAGCAGCAATAATAATAGAACTTGTAGCAGCATTAGTAGCAGTACAGCAGCAGCAGTTGTTGTTGTGGTAGCTAAGTAGCAATAGGAGTTATAGTAGAAGTAGTAGCTATCGTAGTAGTAGTAATAGTATTAGTTGAAGGTTTAGTAGTAGTACTAGCTATAGTAAATGTAGTAGTAGTGAAGCAGTAGTAGTCGCAGCAGTAGCAGCAGCTGCAGTAGTAGTAGTATTTCTAGCAGTGGTAGTAGTAGGAGGAGTAGTAGTAGTAGCAGCAACAACAACAAGAGTAGTCACAGTAGCAATAGCAGTAGTAGTAATGGTAGCAATAGTAGTAGTAGTAGAAGCAATAGCAGTAGTAGTAGTTATAGTCATAGTCATAGTAGTAGTAGTAGAAGTAGTACTAGTAATGGGAGTAGTAGCAGCAGTAGCAGAAGTAGGAGTTATTATAGTAGTAGTAGTTGCATTAGTAGTAGTAGTAGTTAATGTAGTAGTAGTAGGAGTAGTAGTAGTAGTTGTTGTTGTTGTAGCTGTAGTTGTAGTAGTAGTAGCAGTTGTTATAGTAGTAAAAGTATTAGTAGCAGTAGCAGTAGCAGAATTAGTATTAGTAGTAGGAGTATTAGTAGCAATAGTAGTAGTAGATGTAGTAATAGTAGTAGTTGTAGTGCTAGTAGTGGTAGCAGTAGCAGTAGTTATTGTAGTTGTAGTTATAGTAGTATCACTAGCAATTGAAGTAGTAATAGTAGTAGTAGTGTTGGTGGTGGTGGTGGTGGTGGTGGTCGTGGTCGTGGTGGTCGTGGTAGTAATACTAGTAGTAATAGAACTAGTTGTAGTAGTACTAGTAGTAGTAGTAGGAGGAGTAGCAGCAGTAGTTGCAGTGGTAGTAGGTGTAGTAGCAGAAACAGTAGTAGTAGTTGGAGGAGGAGGAGCAGCACGAGTAAGAGTAGGAGTAGGATTAGTAGTAGTAGGTGTAGTAGTTATAAGATTATTAGTAGTAATAGTTGGATTAGAAGTAGCAATTGGACTTGGAGGAAGTGTAGTAATAGTGGAAGTTGTTATACAAGTTGTAGTAGTATTAGTGATAGTAGTTGTAGCAAAAGTAGGAGTAGGAGTATAGTATTAGTAGTGGTTGTAGTAGTACTAGTAGTGGTTGTAGTAGTTGTAATAGAAGTAGTAGCAGCAGCATTATTAGTAGTAGTAGCAATAGCTATAGTAGAAGCAAAAGCAGCAATAATAGTTGTAGTTGTTATAGTCGTAGTAGTAGTAGTGGTAGTAGTAGTAGTAGTACTAGTAGGAGTCAGAGTAGCAGTAGCAATAGTATGAGTTATTTTATTAGTTGTAGGAGCAGGATTTGGAGTAAGAGTAGAAGTAGTAGTAGTAGTAGTTGTAGTAGTAGTAGTAGTAATAGGAGTAGTAATAGTTGCTGTGGTAATAGTAGTGGTAGTAATTATACTAGTAAGAGATGTAATAGTAGTAGTAGTTGCAGTAGTAATAGCAGTGGTACTAATTATACAAGTAATAGTAGTAGTAGCAGAAATAGTAGTAGTTACTGTAGTAGTCATATTAGTAGTAGTAGGAGTTGGAGTAGGAGTAGTAGTATGAGTTAGAGTAGTAGTAGTGGTAGGAGTAGTAGTAGTAGTAGCACTACAAATATGGGTATGTGTGGTACTAGGAGAAGTACCAATTGTAGCAGTCGAATTAGGCATAGTAGCATTTGTAGTAATATCAGTAGCAGTAGTAATAGTAGTAGCGGTAGTACGAATAGTATTAGCTATTATTGTAGTAGTGGTTGTAGTAGTAGGAGTAGCATTCACAGTGGTGGTGGTAGTAGTAGTAGTAGTAGTAATAGTAGTAGTAGCAGTAGTATTAGTAGTAGAAGAAATGTTAGTAATAGGCATTGTCCTAGTAGTATTAGTAGTGTTGATAGTAGCTATGGTGGCTATAGTAGTAGTTGCAGAAGTAGTGGTAGTACTTGTAGTAGTAGTAGAAGTAGTGGTGGTGGTGGTGGTGGTAGTAGTAGTAGTAGTAGTAGTAGCAGTAGTAGCGGTAATTATAGTAGCAGTAGCAGCAGTAGTAGTAATAGTCGTGAAAGTAGTAGTAGTACTAGTAGTAGTAGTAATAGAAGTAGTGGTAGCAGAAGTAGTAGAAGTAGAAGTAGGAGCAGTAGTAGTGGTAGCAATAGAAGTAGGAGTAGTAGTAATCTTAGAAGGAGTTGGGGCAGTAGTAGTAGTAGTAATAGTAGTAGTTGTGCAATAGCAGTAACAGCCATAGTTGAGGTAATGGTAGTAGTTGTAGCAGTTATTGCAGCAGTAGCAGTTGTAGGTGTAGTATAAGTAGTTGCAATAGTGATAGTAATTATAGCAGTAAAAGTTATATTTGTTGTAATAGTGGTAGGAGGAGGAGGAGGAGTCATAGCAGTAGTAGCAGCAGTAGTACTAGTAGTAGTTATTGCATTAGTAGTAGTTGTTGTCATAGTATTGGAAATAGTAGGAGAAATTGTAGTAGCTATAGCAGCAGTTGCAATACTAGTAGCAGTAGTAGTAGTAGGGACAGTAGTAGCAGTTGTAGCAGTAGTAGTAGCAATAGTATCAATTGCAAAAGTAGTTGTTGTTGTAGTAGTATTAGTAGTACCAGTAGTAGTTATGGTAGTAGTTGCAAAAGTAGTAGGAGAAGTGGTAGGAGTAGTAGCTGTAGCTGTAGTAGTAGTAGAAATAATCGTAATACTAGTACTAATAGCAGTAATTGTGGTAGTAGTATTAGTAGTAGTAGTAGTAGAGGTAGGAGTAGTTCTAGAAGTAATAGTAGTAGCAGTAGTAGTAGCAGTAGTAGTAGCAGTAGTACCAGTAGTAGTAGTAATTGTATGAGTAGTAATAGAAATACAACAATAGTAGTAGTAGTAGTAGTGGTAGAACTAGTAGTCATAGTAGTAGAAGCAGAAGTGTTAGCGGTAGTAGTACTTGGTGTACTAGTATAAGTAATAGTAGTAGTGCTAGTTGCAGTAGTAGTAGAAGCCTTAGTAGTAGTAGTAGTAGTAGTAGTAGTAGTAATAGTAGTAGTAGTAATAGTAGGAGTAGTGGTAGTAGTAGCAGCAACAATAGCTGCTGCTGCAATGGTAGTAGTAGTAGTAGAAGTACAAGTAGTAGTACTAGCTATAATAACAGCAGTTGTTATTGTTGTAGTAGTAGTTGTAGTAGCGACAGTAGTGGTAGTAGTAGTAGCTGTAGTAGTTGTAGGAAAAGTAGTAGTAGAAGTTGTAGTAGCAGCAGCAGTAGTAGCAGTAGTAGCTACAGAAGAAGCAGTAGTGGAAGAAGTAGCAGTAAAAATAGTAGTAGAAGTAGTAGTAGTAGTAATAAAAGTGGTGGTCGTAGTAGTAGTAACTATAGTGGCAATAGTACCTGATTAGTAGTAGTAGAAGTTGCAATAGTAGGAGCGTTAGCAGTAGTAGTAGCTGTAGCAATAGTAGCAGGAGAAATAGCAGGAGTCGTAGAAATAATAGTATTAGATGTAGCAGAAGTAGCAGTGGCAGCAGCAGTGGCAGTAGTAGTAGTATGAGTACGAGTATTAGTAGTAGTAACAGTGGAAGTAGTAGTAGAGGTTGTAGTAGTAATAGTAGTTGTAGTTGTAATAGTAGTAGTAGTAATAGCAGTAGCAACAAAAGTAGTAGTAGTAGTAATAGTGGTATTAGCTGTAGTTGTAGTTATAATGATAGTAACACTACTAGTTGTAGTAGTAATTAAATTA
>RXID01011866.1:117323-146363 GCA_005019695.1 Trichopus zeylanicus subsp. travancoricus | reverse complement strand
GCATTGATGCGCTCCGTTTGGCCATCCGTCTGCGGGTGATTAGCCGTAGAGAACTTCAACTCTGAACCCATCGAGTTGAAGAGTGCTGTCCAGAACCTGCCCGTGAATCGAGCATCTCGATCACTCACGATGTCTTTCGGGACACCGAAGTGCTTCACCACAGTCTTGAAGAACAGCCCAGCTGCTACCTCTGCTGGACATGCGTGTGGTGTCGGTATGAACACCGCATACTTCGAGAGTCGATCGACGACGACCAGCACTGAGCTCATCCCATCTACTTTGGGAAAGCCCGAAACAAAGTCCATGGAAATGGACTGCCACGGATTCTCCGGAATAGGCAGGGGTTGCAGCAGCCCTGCCTGTTTCTTCCTCTCCGTCTTGTCAAGCTGGCACACAAGACAAGTCTTGACGTACATCTCGACGTCTTCCCCCATTTTTGGCCAATAATATGACCTGGACAAGAGTGCCATCATTCTTTGCCCTCCAGGATGTCCTGCCCATTGAGGATCGTGAGTCTCTCGCAGCAGCTCACGCCTCAGCCCTCCCGCCTTTGGGATGTACAACCTGTTGCCTCTAGCATACAACAAGTTATCTTCAAGCCAATAACGCTTAATTACCCCTTCACGTACCTCTCTCCTGAGTTGGACGTATTCTGGGTCCGCGTCGGCTTGTTCTTTAACCCTCTCTAGCAGGGTTGACTGCACTGTGGACAGTGCAGCTACATAGCATTGCACCTCCTTTCTGCTCAGTACATCCGCTACTTGGTTCTGTCGTCCAGGCTTGTGCTCCCATATGAAATCAAACTCGGCCAAGAAATCCTGCCACCGAGCTTGTTTGGGGGTCAATTTCTTTTGGGTTTTAAAGTAGGTGTTTGCAACATTATCCGTTACAACCCTGAACTTCGTTCCCAAGAGATAATGCCTCCAGGTGTCCAAGCAGTGCACCACTGCTGTCATCTCCTTTTCATGTGTGGTGTAGCGTTGTTCCGCATCTTTGAGTTTGCGACTTTCAAACGCCACTGGGTGTCCTTCCTGAATAAGAACTCCCCCGAGAGCACGGTCTGAGGCATCCGTGTGTATCTCGAATGGAAGCTCGAAGTTAGGCAATCGCAGCACCGGTTCCATTGACACTGCTGCCTTCAGCTGGTCAAACGCCGCTTGGCATGAGTCCGTCCATGCCCACTTCCGGTCCTTCCTCAGCAGGTCAGTCAGGGGATTCACTTTTCTTGAATAACCCTAAATAAACCTTCTATAGTAGTTAGCCAAACCGAGGAAAGAACGAAGATCCGATACCTTCGTTGAGGCCGCCCAATCAATGATTGCCTGAATCTTCCTCTCATCCATTTGTATTTGTCCCTTGCTCACCCTGTGCCTAAGGAACCTGATTTCCTTTCGACAGAACTCGCATTTCTCCTTCTTGGCGAAGAGCTTGTATTCTCTAAGCCGAGAGAATACCTTTCTTGAGTTTGAGTTTTACTCTAATTACAACTCCTAATATGATAAATCAATCATAAGTCTAAATCCAATTTTGAATTCCTATTTTAACTCAAACTCTAATCCAAGTTTGAGATACCCAAAACTCAACAATCTCCATCTTTCCTTGAACTCGGGTGTGCCATCATCACAAATCTTCAGCTATCATTTCTCATCCAACCTCTTTCCTATACTACTAGCTTATTCGGCTAATTGCTAGCTAATCTTTCTCCTCCTACTCTTCTCTGCCATCATGGCGTTGCGCAACTCTAATGTGTAGCCACTATCGCACGACCTTCTGGTCGTTGCGTCACTTATAAACAACTCTCCCTCGTTGTCACACAACCTTAGTCATCTCACAGCCTCGCTATGTCCCCCTCTCTACTGTAAGACCAGCCCCAATTATAGTCGTGTTGCTTCCCAGTTCACCAACCTGAGGTCCACCTTTTGCGCATGTATGCATCCTATTCCCGCACTCGTTGGCCTTCACATCCCAGCTGTTTGGCCATACCGAGCCCTAGTTGAGACATCCTGCTGTATCTCATCCAAGGTCATCTGCCACTGATCTAAGCCTCAGTCGTCATTGATTGAGAGCCCTACATGGCCCTTCGTCGACCTGTTCTCACGCTCCCTCTCGCGAGCGCCGCTGGCTTGTTCCTGCGTCTCACCAAACCTTTATCTTTTTATGCCATAAGGCAAAATTTATTTTGCCATCCAATTTTTTCATCTTAAATAAAAATTTTACCATCTTGGTTGTTTATCCATAAGCTCTAATATCAATTGTTGAGATTCACAGCGGCAAATTCACAAATCACCTTATTCTCAAACAACATAAGAAATGAGAAATAATATAAGATAAACAAAAATAACAAGAAAATACAGCGAGATATGTGATTCATCCAAAATCGAATTATATCCATGGGGAGAGCGGGAGATATACTATCAAAAAGCTTTACAAGAGTCTATAAGAAAGATTGCACCTTTTCTTACTCAACTAAACTCTTTCACCAAGTCTCGACAATACCTCCACCTTCAGAGAGAAACTCCAAAAGAACACTACGAGAAATCACCATTGAAAAACACTAAAAAGACCCACACACGAAAGCCAATATTCTCTCTCTTTCTTTTCTCTCTATTCTCTCTATTCTTTTATCTCTGTTTCTCTCTAGTTCAACCTTAGTATTACCCCACTAAGTTTTATGTATTACTAAAATATTTATAAGTCTTTATTGAATCTGAATTTTACTCTAATTATAACTTCTAATATTATAAATCAATCATAAGTCTGAATCTAACTTTGAATTTCTATTTTAACTCAAACTCTAATTCGAGTTTGAAACACCCAAAACTTAACAATAAAGGTATTAGATATCTATTCAAAAAGAAAAACACCTGAGAACTAATTGCAAATCAATTCAAAATGAAAAAGGGTGTGAGATATCCTTATTTATAAGTTATTCTCTAGGATCTAGGTTGATTAAACATCTTTAATCACAAAATGGTCAACAGGCAAAAAAAGTTTGCTTGTCCATCCATTAATTATGTAAACGTGAAACTTGACAATGGCAAACAAAAAAATATTCAGCTTCAAGAAATAGTTAAGTTTGCAGGCAGCAATCTAGGAAAATAAGTGTCTTCTGGATAATAACAAATGTCATTACTAAGGATACATCACCAATATTAAATAAAAAAAATAAGATGTTGGGTCAATGGGAAAATTTATGCAAAACCAAGATGATAAATGATTTTGCTTGTCTTGCAACTGTATGTATTATTCGATTTTACAGAAATTTACAATTGTTCTTGAATACAATTATGCCATTCAATGACTTCAACACAACATCAGAAGCAAAAAAGAACGATAAATAAAAAGCAATATAAGGAAGATGAAGTAGCAAAATCTTCTCGCTCAAAATTGTGAACCTCATCAACAGTGTTGAAGTTCAGTGGAATCCAATCAATCATAACCATGCAAAAGAAGTGTATCAGCTATAGCATTCCTAAGCTTCACTGCATAACACATCTGCATTTGTTCCTTCTATGGGCTTGTGAATTACTACTTTAACAGAACCTGATTTCACTATACCTTCTATTCCAGCAGGCATAAGCTCGCCAGTTCCCATAAGGGTAATTGGCACAACTGGTGCTACCATCTTTGCAGCAGCCGTAAACGCACCTTTCTACAATGTCACTCATACATTACCTTGAGCATCAAGAAGACAGCAAGAGAAATGCAAAATTCCTTTTTTTCCACTGAACCCACCTTAAAGAAACCTAGTTTCCCATCCTTGCTCCGAGTTCCCTCGAGGAAGAAAAACACATGCACCTTTCTTCAACAATTCCATGCACCGTTTGAGACAATCCTACATTCACCAAAAACAAGCAGGAAGCCACTTGATACAAATATGCGGTGAGAGAAGAAACAAATTGATTTCAATACTAGAACATGAAAGACATCTGCCAATTCAAATGCCGCTGCTCGACTCAAAACACTTCTGAGACTCCAAAAAACTCCAATGTGACAAGTAATTCATTCCTCAAAAGCAGTTCATATACATTTTATGATGAAGAAGATAAACAAATCGATCATCTTCAGGGTCGTCTACAAGGTAATTACCAACAATGATAAGTACCTCTTACATGCACTTCATGTCAATTTTCCGACAGCAATGCGACGAAAAAGAGGAACAAATTCACATCTTTATATCGAAAACACACACATAACTCGATCTTTCTATTAAAGCAGTATAATTCACATAATTTGCAAAGAAACAAAAAGCGAACCAGAATCAATACCAGCTGGCTCCTGCTATCCATTCTTGCTAAAGGAATCACCCCCGTGAGATACATCGCCCAGCGGAAAGCCGGAGACAAGAAGATACTCCTCTTACTGATGAACTTGAAGCACCTCCCCAGCGTCAACAGCCTGTAGATATCCAAAAAGCTCTGATGATTAGACACATACACCGCTGCCCCATTCCCCGCCAGCAAGTTCTCCATCCCCTACACCTGCACCGTATAAAACGGCGCCGCGGTCGCTGCCGCCCAAAGCTTCAACACGAAATGGGATGCCTTTCGCCGGTGCGAGCGAAAAGGAGCACGAGCGGGTGCGCCGCCACAATGGCGTGGAACAGAACGGTCGCGAAGGCTATCAAGACGGCGTAGAAGAAGACACCACTGATTTTGGCGCCAAATAGAGGGTCCGGTGGGGTCGTCGCGGCGGCAGCGGCGGCGGAGTTGGAGCGGGGAAATGAGAGGGATTGCGCGATTGAGAGGAGGGAAATGGGGTATGAGGTGGATGGTTTGGCGGCGGTGGAGGGTTAGGGTTAGGGTTGGGGATGCTGGGGGAGAGGAGAGGAGGTGAGGGTGGAGAGAGGAAATGGAGAGGAAGGGGGAGAAAGGGAGGGGAGATGGAGAGCGGTGGCCATCGGAGATGGGGATGGATTAGGGTTTCAGAGCGATGGAGAAGACGATGGAGTGGGACGGCAAGGGCTTGGTCGGAGGACTCGAGGGAGGAGGAGACAGCGGGCACGGCGCCCGTGCGAGCGTGCGGCGCACGAGGAGAAGAGGGAAGAGGGTTTTGCATTGTTCTCCTTTGGGATTTTGATTTTTTTTTAAAAAAAATCTCTAACTATTTGACGTCACAAAATGATTATTGAACATTTAAAATTAATATTATACAAATAAAAAATTAAAATGAATATCGAACAAAATAATGTGTTATATCATGTACAATTTCGTGATTGAATCTCTATTATTAATAGATTTGTATGATTTGCAAAAAATAAATATTTGTAATAATTCTCAAAGCACGTGGACAATCTTTTTATAAAATAAAATTAACCAACATTCGATTAATTAAAAAAAACTCTTTCAACATTCATTAATTACATACCCAATTTTTAAAATTTAAATATTAATTAGAGAGGCATATTATAGACATAAGAATGTAATTGTCTAACTTTCTAGGGGTGTACGTACAAAGGTATTTGATAATACACGGAGCTTAATAAATTGAATCAAAAGATAATAGAAATCAAATACAAGGCCAAGTTGTGAACTGAACTATTCAAAATAAAATACTCTTAACACCAAGTTGCGATAAGCTCATTCCTTCTCTACACCAAATTGTACAAATCTCAGTATTTTTGACGAGTAAGATTGTGTCTATATCAAGGTTTCTACTGAATTCAAATATCTCAATATTCAAGCAATAAGGAATAGATAACTATATAAATCAATCTTCATATCCAAATTTAAAAATAAATCCTGAGAGATCCGAAATTTAAGGTCATTCATTATGAGAAGTCCGACTAAGATCATAATGCTGAAGATCATTAGATTTTGATACGATCAACATCTTGTAAATAGCAAAATCTCTCGGAGAGATAAGGACTAATGCCAATTTTTTTCTTATCTACTACATTTTGAGCTATATCTATTGACTTAGACATCGGAGTGGCTATCGCTGAAAAGCTCTCGACAGTCTTTTTCCCAGTGTTCTTTTGTTGTAGATTGACGGGAAAATGGTCTAGCAGATTGAGATCTCAAGGAGTCTCTCAGACTAAAGTCGGTGGTGAACCAGGCTCCATCATCAGTGATGCTTTCATTGAGATCCACACCGCCTTCTTTTCTCTCTAATCTAAGAGGTCACCGACAATACCACCTCAAGCAATACCATCATCATCATCAAAGGACTCACCTAGGGGTAGGTAGCTTAGGTGCCAGTGGAATCACATAACTCATCTAATGGGTTGAGTGGGCCAACCCAACGAGCCAACTTGACAATTCAACCACCACAGCAACCTCGGACAGCTCCCTGTAGACAGTACCCAAGGTACCTCATTGTTGAAATTTATAGCAGAATGTTTACGAATCACCTTATTCTCAAATAACACAATAAACGAAAAGTAACACAAGATAAAAGAAAATAATAAGATAAGATAGTGAGAGATCTACTATCAAAGATTTTATAAGAGTTTATAAGAAAGACTGTATTCTTTCTTACTCAACTAAACACTTTACCAAGTCTCAGCAATGCCTCCATCTTCAGAGAGAATCTCCAAGAGAACATCACAAGAAATCACCACAAAAGATCACCGGGAAACACTAGAAAGACCCACACACAAGAGCCAACACACATTCTCTTTCTCTTATCTCTATTTTCTTTATTCCTCTCTCTCTATTTCTCTCTAGTTCAACCTCAATATTACACCACATCTAAATATTATATATTATATTATATTTATAGACTCTTATTGATTTCAAATTTTACTCTACTTACAACTCCTAATATTACAAATCAATCATAAATCTAAATCCAACTTTGGATTTCTCTTTAACTTAAACTCTAATCTAAGTTTGAGATATCCAAAACTCAATAATCTCCACCTTGTCTTAAACTCGAGTGTGTCACCATTATGAAGCTTCAGCCATTATCTCTCATCTAGCCCTCCTCCTGGGCTACTAGTTTATTTAGTTAATCGCAAGACGCGAGCTCGAGCTAACCTCAAATTCACTTTTCATGCCTACAGTTTTGTAATTTTGGAAGCCTTTCAGATGATATGTGTCTACTACTACAGTAAAAGTAACTCGAGAAGAACATCTTTCTCCCGTCGAATCACTCCGAGTATCATACTTACTCTTCACCACTGTAGCCATCAGAACTCCACCTACAATGATGTTCCCTACTAATCGATAAATATTGCCGTATTTCTCTCCTTTCATTAGGATTTTAGTATTGTGTGTCACCTTCATAACTCCATCTCTCGTTGAATAATTATAGCCTTTTGAGTTTAGTACACCAAGTGAAATTAGATTTTTTTTTTCGCATTTTGGGATATGCCTAACCCCAATAAGAGTATGAATGGCTCCATCAAATATCTAGATTTGGACTATTTCCACATTGGCGATCTCACAGGCTGAATTATCATCCAACCAAACAGTACCTTCTTATTCTCCTCATAAGAAGTAAATCAATCCTTCCTAGAGCAAATATGATAAGAACTACCGGAATCTAAAATCCACTTATTAGAAGTGTCGATTTCTTTAGATACTATAAGAACGTCTCCATCCGCACTATTTTTAGAAGTATCATCCACTATTGTCGTCGCTATATTGGAGGATTCTATATTCCCACATTCAAGACAATGCTGTCTAATGTGGTTATACTTTTTACATGAATAACATTGTATTTTCGCCTTCAATTTTGATTTGGACCGTTGTTTGTTTTCTTTACATTCTCTTAATCTTCTTCTTTCGTGAGCCATCAATCCTTCACCAAACTCCATATTAATATTGGAGTTTCTCCTTTTCTCATTAGAAAGAAGACTAACTGTTATATCTTCTATCTTGAGATTTTTTTTACTATAAAGAATTATGGTCACAATATAATCCTACAAAAATATGAAGAGATATCAGGAGAATCAACGCCTTATCGTTCTCTTCAAACTTCACATCAACTTTCAACAAATCATTGATAATCTTATTAAAGGCATTCGGGTGACGTAATATAGTTATACCTTCGCTTATACGTAATTCGTACAACTGTTATTTCAGGTAGAACTTATTCGTGAGGCTTTTCGATATGTATAGTTTCTCGAGTTTTATCCAAATATCCATCATTGTCTCTTTATTAATGACATTGTACAAAACCTCATTAGTCAGACTTAGAATAATTATATTCAATGTCTTTTGATATATCTCCTCCCATACTTTATCGCTTATCTTGGCCGGCCTCTTTTCTTTACTGTCTAACATCTTTTACAGACTTTGACAAGTAAGTACCGCCTTCTTCTTCTTCTGTTATAAAGCAAAATTTATCTTGCCTTCAAACTTCTCCACCTTGAGTAAGGACTTTGTCATCTTGGTTGTATGCTCCTAAACTCTAATATCAACTATTAGAATTCACAGCAGAAGATTTACAAATCATCTTATTCTCAAACAACATAAGAAATAAGAAATAATACAAGATAAAAGAAAATAACAAGACAAACAGCGAGAGATCTACTATCAAAGGCTTCAAACAATACCATGAATACAAAGCTTTTTTCCTTGGATTGCATGTCATATTGGTGGTGGGAGCTAAAAAATTCAAGGTCTTTAGCGACTCCCAAATTATGTGTATGTAGGTTACTAGGGAATATGGGGTAAAAAAAACAACCATGGTATAATACCTAGCCGAGGTACAGGAGCTCATTACGAGGATGGACCAAGCTGAAATTTGTCACATACCTCGAAATAGCAAAACTGAGATGAATGGTCTTATATGATTGGCCTTGGCCTCTTTAAATCCAACACGGAGGCAAATTTTGATGACAAATCTTTGACAACCGAGCTATTTAGGAGTTGCCAAGGTGAATGTTGTGGACTTAGAACTAGTTGGATGGACTCCATCATTATTTATTTGGAAAAGGGCAACTTTTTGGAGAACCAATAGAAGCTCGGAGGATTAAAAAGTTAGCTTCGAACTCTACCTTAATAGATGGAATCCTGTACAAGAGATCGCTTACATGACCACTACTCCTCTGCCTGAAATCCAAGGAAGTTAATTATGCCCTTCGTCAAGTTCACAAGGAAATATATGAGAGGCATGGAGGAGGACAAGCCCTTACACACAAGATCCTTAGGTAAGGATATTATTGAACCAACATGCCTTCTGAAACATCCGAACTCATATCTAAGTGTGAACAGTGCTAGAGACATATCTCAGTTTACTATAACACTACAGTTCATCTCCAATAAACTCAAGTGGTATGACCCTTCGACCAATAGGGGACAGACATCATGGGCCTTTTTTCAATAGCCTCGTGATAGAGAAAATTCTTGGTAGTTGCTATTAACTACTTTACCAAGTGGATAGAAGTCAAACCACTCACCACGATTATGTAGAAGAAAATTCAGGAGTTTCTCTGGTAGAATATTATTTGCAGGTTTGAACTTTCGCATGTGCTGATAAAAAAAATGAGAAGTAATTTGATAACTCAAGGTTAAGGGAGTATTGCGCCAACCTTCATATTAAGCAAAGGTTTACCTCGATGGTACACTCCCAAGCTAATGGCTTGGCTGACATAACAAACCAAGCTTTATTCGCAGGGATAAAGAAATATCTCGCGCGGGCAAAAGACACCTGTCTACATATTTTGTGATCCTATCAGATTACTCCTTGAATGGCAACTGAGGAATCACCCTATATGTTCACTTATGGGATTGAGGCAGTTATCCCTATAGAAATTAGCCTCACTTTCCCATGAGTTCAAAATTATGATCTCGTGATAAATGAGGTGAACACCCAAGCTAAGAAGGATCTAGTTTTAGAGGTTTGGGAGAAGGCTCACATTAAAATCACTGAGTATCAACTCTGAGTGGCATGCTACTATAATACCCAAGTCTATAGCTGAGAATTGCGGCAAGACAATTAGGTACTTCTCTGAGCCGAGCTTATCGATTGAACTTCAAGGAAGTATTTTCCAAACTGGATTAGCTCATTCAAAATCTTTCAAGCTGTGATATCAGGAAGCTTCAAAATTGAGTACTCAAATGGATAAATAATCCTGAGAATATGACACATCAACAATCTCAAAAGATTCTACCTCTAAGATAAACTGTATTCCATCTATGCTCTAATAAAGTTTATACTTGGTAAAATAGTTTCATGTGTTAGCTTAGAAGGCGACACAAAGACCTTAGCCTAAATGAGGAATAAGACCTTGACCCAATGCCAAATACAAAGACCTCAGTTAAAATGAGATATGAAACCTTGGTCTAATGCTAGGCACAAAGATCTTGGTCCAAATGATACTTAAGACCTTAGCCTAATGTTAGGCATAAAAACCTCGGTCTAGATGAGACATAAGATCTCGATTCAATACCAGGCACAAAAATCTTAGTCCAGACAAAGTATAAGACCTTGGCCCATTGCCAGGCACAAAGATCTCAACTCAAATGAAGTATAAGACTTTAGTCCGATGCCAGATATAACTATCTCTATTCAAATGAGGCATAAGACCTCAATCTAATGGCAGACATAAAGACCGTGATCTAAACAACGTGTAAGACCTTGACTCTAAGGCCAAGCAAAAACTCTCAATCTATACATGGAGAGAAGACCCTGATTATACAATGCATAAAGCTCAATTCATATAGAGCATAATGACCCAGCTCACACTAAACATAGGACCTTGGCCTTGCACAAGACATGGAATCTTGAATTCATGAGCTAAGCCATGATTCCCTCATCAAGAATGGGGTCCAATTCTGAGTTCTAAAGTTATCCAAACTATTGGGATTCATTCCTGAACTAAAATTTCTTTGTTCAAATTGAGATATTCGAACTATGCGCAAAGGGTGCATGACCTACCTTGAAGAAAGGCTTAGGGAAGAATTCTCAAATACACCAAGCCAAACCTTGATAGCTTTTTCATGACTTAATGGATGAAAGCATGAGATACATGGAAACTAAAAGGTTTAACTCAACTAGTCTATCTTTGTTTTAGTAGAGCATTATGCTAAGCTAACACTTGAAGATAAAAGATAAGCTTCTAATTGAAATAGAGAAAGATATTACATTAGGTCTCAGGAGTACAAAAATGAGAAAGATGAGTTACAAGAGTAGGCTTCAGATAATCGCTCACCTTTCTCCAATGGAAAAGAAGCTTCCACCGAACCATCTTCATTCTCCAAGGTACTGAGGGAATAGTTAGAGCTTGAGCTTGCTTGATCCTCGTGACCCACTTGAGGAGGATGGTCGACGTCAATAACTTTGCCACAATATTGACATAGGCATTCAATTTGATCCTCATTTTATAATTTGATTTGAAGTACATGAGGATAAAAATTTGGCTTCACTGAGAGAAGGATTATCGTACCTCGACAGGTCAAATACTTGACTTCATAGGCTTCAGTGTTCAGATAACTAACTTCCCCCAGGTATTCCTCACTTTTCTTGAACTCCTAGATTGCAAGTTCCCTTGTGTCTTGGATGAGGAGTTTATACTCCTTGCTTCTTTGGAAGGCAGTGAGTGCATCTTCCTTTGCCTTGATAAGCTTAGCAGCGTGAGCCTTCTGCAGTCGCTCATTCTCCCATTGAGCCAAGTCTTTCTCATCCTTGGCTTTTTTCTTTTGGGCCACTGTCAAGTCTCTCTCTTCCATAACAACTTTCTTGGCTTTGCTCTCAGAAGCAAGTTCCATCTGAAGTAGCTCCATCTCAAATTTAAGAGCCACAATGTTGGATTTGATAGCACCCAATTTGGATTGGAGGGAAGCGGCCTATTTCTGAGCTTCCAAGAAGTATTTCTTGGCATGATAGAAATATTCCACCATCTATAAATCAAGCTAGAAGTTAGTAAAATAACAAGGATGATAAGATGTGTTTGACAATTGAGAATGAGGTGTGGAGTTTATATCATAGGAAGTATTCACCCTCCTTAGTGGGCATTTTGGCAATGTGAGATGAAGGCACCCTCTAGATTGTCCTCTTTGGTGGTCCCCTTGTCATGGTGGTGCCACAGTTTTTGAGGGCTTAGTGTAACTCTTTGTCATCTCGGGTGCAGAGAGGGTGAAGAAGAGACATTCACCACCTTGTGTAGTTACTCGAATGGAGGAGGTGGTTCGATCGGATTCTCGGCAGACTTGGTGGGCGGTGTAGGAGGACTTCTACTTCTCTTCTTTTTCTCCTTCTCTTTCTTCTTCTTCTTCCTTTTTCTCCTCGGTGTGGTAGAGCCGCTGCCTTCTCCCCTTCGAGGGTCACAACCTCTTTTTCTTCTTTTTCTTCCTCGCAAAGTCATTCGGCTCAGAGGGCTCCTCAACTTCTTCCTGCTTTTTTTGCTTTATCGAAGGTTGAGGTGGAGCAACTTGGGGTGCGTCGGTCATGAACGCGATTTGACTAAGGCTTGTAAATAAAATCGAGGTGCCTAGTTAGTGAAATCAAAAATATAAAAGATGTTCTAATGGTCTATAGTTCAAACTATACTAGATTCCCAAGCTATAGAAAGTCTAAGTTCAAGGATTTTAACCTCACTTAGCCACATTAGGGTAGATTTGAGCTTTCACCTCTCGGATGACCAAGCAAACAAAAGCTAGCGAATCTCCAATGAAACCTTAGGAGGTTTCTGGTGTTCGGAAGACTTCCTTCATTTGCTCCAAAGCCTAGGGTTCTCTCTAGTAAAGATCAACATTGGGTGATCCTTCCAAAACTGAATGGAGGATAGATTAACTCTAAAGAGATGTTGACCCCTCCTCAGTGAGAGATACCATCTCCCATCAGCTCCTAAACTATGGCCGCCTCAGAAGGCATCACAAAACATCTCCACAGTTGGGAGGATTCCCTTGACAGTCGCCAAAGTTTGAAATGCTATGATATGTCTCATAGTATTAGGAATGAGTTGGTCAAGGGCTAGGTCAAGGTTGGCTAACACTGTCACTATGTGTTATAATGTCACGTGTGATGAATTAGTCCTATATCGAATATTGGATAGATAGAGTCCAATAGATATAGTGAAAAAGACCCATATCCCATGAGCTTGAGCTTTTGGGATGGTTTAGTGTCCGACTCACTATATGGATCTGGTTTGACGCTCTTGTGGCTCCCCAACAAGTGGTATCAGAGCTTCAGATTCAAAACTGTGCAAACTCTTAAGACAAAAAAAAAATTTACCGTAATGATATGACTGAATAGAGTCACATGTTAGTTTCATGGCAAAGACCGGCGACACGGACGCGAGGCCGGCAAGGGCGTGAGTGCAGGCCTAAGGGCTCGGGCGCTCGCGCGAGGCTGGCTTGAGGCCGGAGAGAGGGCTCATGCACTGGCGCCAGGATGGTGAGCCCACAAATGTGGTCGCCAGAAGCTGACGCAAGGGTGCGGGCACTAGAGGACGGTGTGAGAACATGGGTCACACGGTGGAAGTGATCGAATAAAAAAATTTTTGATTAAGAGTGTTAAATTTATGTGATCAAATCACACCTGAAGGGGGAGATTGTTATAATGTCAGGTGTGATGAATTAGTCCCACATCGGATATTGGATAGATAGAGTCCAATAGATATAGTGAAAAAGACCCATATCCCATGAGCTTGAGTTTTTGGGATGGTTTGGTGTCCGGCTCACTATATGGATCTGGTTTGACACTTTTGCGGCTTCCCAACAACTATGAAGCTGTTTATGGGATACTTGGTTCCTCCTTTGAACATCTCTTAGAATGTAAAGACATTTTCAAATTGTTGCTTAAGAGTAGAATTATTTATCTCCGAGCTCCATACATTGATTTTAACACCATTCGGAAAGTCAAAAGTCTGTACTAGATGCCTTACTTCTTTCTCTCTAAGGGTTTGCTCGGATATCCAAACTCAGGCTGAGGGAGTCTCCCCATTACCTATCAAAGCATACAATGCCCGAATCACTGAGTGCTCAGGAAAGGGACTTTCTATCAAGGTGAGATAATTCAAAAATATTTACAATTGATAAAATATTGTCCAAATTTGAAAATATCCAAGTTCTAAACCTAGAAGGGTGACCCTAGGGCCTTAAGCATAAAAATTCCTATTATTCGACCAAGATTAAAGCTCCAAAGTGTAAGGGGGGAAGGTAGGAACCTTATGGCTCGGGTTTGGATTCCAATTCAGCATATAGTTATAGACCAATGTCATACTAAGTTAATATACAAATCGGACATTCAGTGCAAAGTCCTAGTTTAGATTCTATAAGGATTCTAGTCTTGGGTGATCTAGTTATAGTTCATAATTATTTTAGTAAGCTACTACTGCAAGGAGTAAAAACGAGTTAAAAGGTGAGAGAAAGTAAAAGTCATCGAAACTTGAGGTTGAGAAGAGAAGGTGGTGACTCATGTAGGTGCAAGAGTAGAGGTTCCCTGGGCGTGATAGTTGGATTGGCCGAAAGGTCACTATGACACTCTTGCTTGGAGGTAGAGTCGGAGCAACAGTGGCCAGAGGTGGAGCCACAGCACCAACAATTGAAGAGGTTGCAATGCCTTCACTGGAGCTATTTCCATCATTGGCCATGATGATTGGCAGAGAAAATCAAGAAAAAAGACAAAGTTAGGATTCAGGCTAAAGATGATGAAGGTAGAAAAAAATGATAAACTAGGCCTGATTTTCATATTTATAACCAAGGGAAGCTCGTTCAATAAACAATGTGTGGCGAAGTTAGGATCTCAAGGACAAGCCTGTGTTGTTTCGAACTGAGGCACACATCTTGTTGGGCATATGTCAAGATCCCATGCCCTACCATTGAAGGGTCAGTCGTCAACATAAATAACAAGGACGATCTTTTGGAAACCTACGAATGCATGATTATGAAATAGTTGTAAGCATTAAAAGAAGGGGGTTTCTTGCCTCCTGAAGATCCATCGAGTTAGCCGATGAGGAATGAATTGCTCTTCATGAGTAACCCCAAACTTTGAGTTTTGAAACCTCAGTGCTACTGGCTTGGGGGACACTAATGATACACTGAGGTTAATAAGTCAAAAGATGATAAGAACTAAATGTAAAGTTGAGTCGTGAATTGAACCATCCGAGGTAAAATACTCCTCAACATTGAACCATGAGAAGCTCGATTCGTCTCTATACTGAGTTGTACAAACCTCGATATCTTCGACGAGTAAGATTGTGTTTATGTCAAGATTCCACTAAATTTAAATACCTCAATGTTCAAGCGATAAGGAATGAATAACTTTGAAAACTAATCTTTATATCCAAATCTATAAACAAATCTAGATCTGGAATTTAAGGTCATTCGTTATGAGAAGTTCGGCTAAAATTATAATGTCGAAGATCGTGGGATTATGATAAGATCAACATCCTATAAATAGCAAAGTCTCTTGGAGAGGTGAGAACTAATACTATTTTCTTTTGTCCACTATATTTTAGGCGATATATACTAACTTAGATATCGGAGTGGCCATCACCTAGAAGCTTCTGGCGATCTTCTTCACGGTGCTCCCTTATTGTAAATTGACAGAAAAACAGTATAGTAAATTGAGATCTCAAGAAGTCTCTCATATTGAAGCTGGTGACGAACCAAACTCCATCAATAATATTCATACTCAAAACTAGGGGTGAGCAAAAAAAAATGAAAAATCGATATATTGTACCTTAACAATTTGGAATCGTATTAAAAAATAAACTAGTATGGTTTTGGTTCTCAATTTTTGTAGAATCACAAATCGGTTCTGGTTCCGGTTCTAGTTCTACACTTTACAAAAAAATTGGTGAATCACAACCGTAACAATTTTAAATGAATATCACAACCGTACCAATTTTAAATGAGTATGTAAACCTGTTATATATATGTGTGTATAATATATACATTACTTATATATTAAAATCTAATTCTATAACCATAATTTTTTTAATATTTCTCTTAATTTTTACTATAATTATAGTTTTAAAAGATACATTAAAAATATTATTTTATAAATTATATTTAATTTTTTAAAAATATTATAATAAATTATAAATTTTAAAATTAATAATTTGAGAAATTGGTAAATCATTTTTAGAAACACTTTAAAATTAGTTTAGAACTAGAATTAAAAATTTGGTTCTTAATCCAAACCGATATAGTTTGAATTCTAAAATTTTCAAAAATCGAAATTCGATTTCAATTTTAAGTATCATGGAAGTGACACATTTGATCGGTTTTGCTGTTAGCTGCTCAAAACCACTCTTGAAGCTTGTCCTTCCATGACAATGGATGGATGAAGACAAGACAAAAGGTCGAAAAAGATGAAGCTGCGAGCAATCCACGCAAGCCTATGAACAAAGAACCTATCCAATCTTTTGGGTCTGTGAGGGTGTATATATACCCCTTATGGCTATTGAAGAAGGAGAAGAAGGCAACACTATGGCAAATTTACAGATAGCTCCGGCGAGCAAGGACATGGCGCCACAGTATGTGGAGATGATGGTGCCCATGTACTCGCACGGCTGCGAGAAGAAGGTGAAGAAGGCACTGGCAAACCGGAGAGGGATGTATGCGTTCAGAATTTCTACGCGAGCAGTTGTTCAGCTGATCCAACGACCAACGGTCGATCAACACGGAATTTTTACCAAATATTCACTTAATTTAAATTTAAATCTAATTTAGGAAGTTACAGGTAAATGAATGTTTAAAAGAAGATTATATGTAAATTTAAAAATCATAAAAAAATTATGGGTGGATATAATAAAACTCAAAAGGTTGCAAGTAATAATTCCTAAACATTAGTTAGAGTATGTTTTACATTAATTTCAGGTGTTTTGACAAATCTTATACAGTCAAATAAACATTTAATTTCTAATTCAACTCTAATAATTCAAAAATTATATGTCCATAAAATATTTTAATATTATGTACAAGTAGTCCATGAAATCTTAACCTAAAGGCTACCAAAACTTTGCCAACACCCTAATGACTTCCCAAATCCAACCATCTGGGGGCAACAGCTGAGATCTACAAAGGGGACAAGTAAAACGTCCCGTGTCCACCCATCTGTCTATGCACTTCTTGTGAAAGACGTGAACGCAATTCCCCAGCTCTCTAACTTCATCTTCCCCCTCCACCTCTTCCAAGCACACTACACACGTGGCTTCTTTCTCCTTCCTATTTACCAAGCTCGTGAATTTCGTCGCTGGAAGCCGGCGCTTGACCGCCTCCGCTTTGCGAAAACCCAGTCCTCCCATTGAAGACTCAATATTAACGAAGAACAATTCCATCACGTCCTCCCACGACGGCGGGAGCCGACTCTCAGGAAGGAGGCCGACATAGAAGAGCAGCAGTGATAACACTGAGTCGATGAAGTCGGCGAGCAGCAGGAGAAGCATAAGAGGCTTCGGAAATGCTGCGTGGAAGGAAGCCAAAGAGAGGCCCATGGATGCTGGTCCAGCTAGTTTTGCTGTTAGCTGTGGTATTGGACACAAGAATTGGGTGATGCTTGTGTGATATTTATAAGTTGTTGGCAGCCATTGACGAGACAAAAGAAAAAAGCCTTTGTTTCACGAGGGGAAGGTAACAGATGAATCAAATGTTCAGCACGCGTAAAATATGACTCATTTCCTGCTCACTATATATATATATATATATATTGATAATTATGGGAAAAATCTGATTGACGTTAGATGAGCGGGGATAAGGGCGTATGTCGGAGTCTTGAGTGCAATGGTGGTCGTTTAAGATGGCTGGAAGCGGAGGATTTACGTTGCTTGACCGCAGAATACGAATCCATGAGCAGGGAGACATGGTGTGAAATAATATTGTTGGACTAATCTTCTCTGAAGCCAAACACAAAGCCAAGCGCATCGTTTGGACTTCGAACCTTATCCAAACAAAAGGAAAACGCTACACTTAGAAGACCAACGAAACTCATGATAACACACCAACCCTGAAGTTGGTCGTCTCACGCAAGACGGCATGCTACCTGTTTAATTTGGGATCAATAAACGTGATTATCACAACAAAAATATGATTAGCATTTAATCAAACAGATCCATTAAAATGAAAGCACGTTTGCAAGTCTGGAGAGATGCCGCATTCCACTTTTTTGAAAACAAATAAAATAAAATGAGGCTAGTTTACCTATTTTCTTTGCACTTACTGAAGCAAATGAAGAGTGAGCAAATAAATTAGCAAAAAGATTTTAATAAAAACAAATCAACGAGAAACCTAATTTAGTCGCTATCGTGGTAACGATAGATGACGGATTTGGACTGTCCATTGTCGATCCAAACAACGACCGAGTCCCATCTCTTAATCGATGGGCCACGAAGCTGCAGGGACTCTGTCCATGATCCGGAATTGCTAGTAGGCTGCTTGACCAAGAACAAAAAAAAAAAAAAAAAAAAAAAAAAGAATGGGGGAAAGTCGACTTTGATCAACCTATGATCTGACCCGGCACCAATTTGAAAATGAACCAATCTGGTCTGATTGAGCTTCAGTTTCAATAATCTAAAGAGATTTTTTTTTATAAGCAACTTCAAAAATTTGTAATTTTTTTATCAATCCATCAAAGTCGTTTATTTTTTTTTGACCGCTTGAATATTTTTTCTCGTATATTTTTTTTACTGGCGAACTTCTTATTCGATTTTCAGTCATCTGCTCATTATTTTTCTTTTTCCAAGTTGCGTACACTTGCTAGCATGTTCTTGCGTATGCTGTTTGTATTTATTCTTAGTTGTCATTTTCTTTTTTGCTTTTGATAAATTTTGAAAGTTTCTCTTCTATTAGGCACACCCAATTTATTCTTTCGTATATATATCTATTCAATCGATCGAACAATTCAATATAGGGCGTTCGTAAAAAAGCTGATAAAATATTTTAAAAATTTGCCGCTGAAAATTTTTTTTTTTGGAAGGCTGAAAATAATTTTCCCTAATTTTAATCGATAAGCGGCCGAGGAAAAAGTGGGCTAGTCTAAATGCACTTTTTTCTAAATAACTTATGAATCATTGGCATTATGATATTAACGAAAAAAAGTTTCAGCGTTACGCAACCGCCAACAGCATATGGCTGAGTAAATATGTGAAACAAATTACAAATTCACAACGACGGCGGAGGCCAATTTGGCAGATAAAAATCTATATCGACCTTTACTTAGTAATAAAAGACATGAAATAACAAGTGTCGACCTGTGTGTGGAATACATTATTTTTTTATTGGGTAATAGCTTGCGTTTTCTTCTGAAATACGATGGCCCTCCATTTGTAACATACAATGGCCTCCTATGTGCTTTTATCCACTCCTGTGTTTGGTAGTTGATTTTAACACCTCCACTTGTCATTCAAAATGAAAATAAATAGAGAAACAAAATAACAACATGGTTTTTTTTATATATATATATACTTACTTGAAAACTTGACAAGTTAGTATACTTTTACCCAAAATTTTAAATAAAAAAGACATAAAAAAAAAATTTGCGTATATTTTTTTTATTATTTTGATATTAATTATGATAAATTAGTCTTACATCGAATAATAAAACAAATAAAATTTGATATAAATTTATATTACACCCATTTAAATTTTTAAGATAATTTTGTACAAAGAAGACTAGACAAATGTCAATATCGTTTTCTCCTATCCACGGTAGATGCAAATTTTTAACAGTCAAATGAAGTATATAATTTTTAAAATTTAGATTAAGAATATGGAATTTGGCAATTTTTTAAGTTTGTATATACAAAACACCCATAAAAATTTGTGTGTTAGAGCCGGACGAATTTAAAAGTGCACTATAACAAATATACACCAAGTCAACCTTGTATATATAAATCTAATTTAGCATACATTAACACCTCATTATTTATTGTCGAGGGAACTAAAAAATATTTAATTAAATTAATGAAATAAATTAGTCATCAAATTAGTTTTAAAATTTAAAACGATAGGATAAGATTTTTCATGTTATTTGATATAAAACTAATATATCTTGTGTCCTTATTAATTATGTGATTCATTAATGATGATAAGCATACCTATTTTTCAACTAAAAAAAAACATGACATATTGAAAAATCCATAGAAACCTTCAGACCCTTGAAATCAAAAGAAATAAAACAAAACAACTTATTTTATTTAAAATGAACTAACCGAATGTTTGTTGTTATTTTTGTGACAAATTATGCTTGTGACGCTGTTAAACAATAATTATTTACATTATGGCTAAAATTTGTAAGAAATTGCTCAACTTAATATGATTTTTTTTCTTGTCAATAGTTACGAGAAAAGTATTTTTTTTAAAAAAATTCAACTTAGTACATACATATGGTTTCTTTCTTAATTTTTTTTTTTTGTATTTTTTTTAGAAAACAATCCTAACTATTAGTAACAAAAAGGTAAGAGCGTGTACAAGGAAACTTCGGGGAAAAAAACATCAACATATATCAACATCCGTCTTCCCGTGAACAAATACAAAACACAAAGATCATCTCTCCAAGGAAAAAAGAAAAAGAAAAGGAAAAAAATCGAGTCATCTTTCTAGTCAAGAAAAACACTAGGAAACCTCCAACCTGTCTCCTCTTCTCTGCTTCGCCGGCAGCAACCTTGACCGGCACACGGGGCAGGAACTCCGGCCGACGTCCGCCCACCGGTCTATGCACTTTCTATGAAAGACATGGACGCAGTTGCTGAGCTCCCGCACCTCGTCCTTCGCCGCAAGCCTCTCCAAGCACACCATGCACTCCAGCGACACCCCGGGGCGTCTTTCTACAATGCGAGCAAATTCTATTACCGGAAGCCTGTTCTTAATTGCCGATGACCCGGCCTGGGTGGATTCTGTGGACGAGAGGCAGAAGAGGAAGGCGAGGTCTTCTCCTGAGGGAGGCTGCGGCCGCGCCGAGGACCGCGCGAGGCCGCTATAGAAGAGGATGGCGGAGACGATGAAGTGGAGGAGGTCCAGGAAGAGGAGGGCGAGTAGAAAAGCCTTTGGGAGGAAGAAGCCATGTGAAGCCAAAGAGAAGCGCATGGTGAGATGGTCTTTGTGTCTGTTTTGAGCAAACTCTTTTGTGACTTTATAAAGGAGAAGAGGAAGAAGAAGACGACGACGACGAAGTCGAGAAATTATTTTTTAAACAAAATTTTAATCATTATTTATTATGATCCGGCTGGCTTCAAACACGCTTAGATTATGCGCCCAAGGTATGTGCCATTTTTATGTTGTTTTCTCCTTGTTTACAAAGTCAAAGGAAAAAATATATTTGCATCAAAGTTCATAATGATATTTTAAGCAAGATTTTCAGGTTCCACCGACGTTTCGGTTTTGATTTAACCTAAAATTTGATTTCACATCTCATATTATACTATATTTAATTTTATGTATTATTTTTATATTATAAATTAGAATTAGAGTAGCTAATTACGTTGATTAATTTGGGTTAATGCGACCTTCATTTCTATATTTTATTTTTTAAATATTTTAATTAAATTTTCTATCAATAACTATTTATTTAATCATTTTAAAAAGTACAGGTATATAAATATTTTTCGAATTTTAGAACATTTTTGATATTTTTAAATATAAAATCAAAATATAATTTAAAAAATTAAAAAATAATTTGTCTGGAACCAAAATAAAATTGATTTTGATCAAAACCTATAAATTTTAGTAGATACGAAAACCAATCTCGAAACTAACTTAAAAACTTGATTTTAAATATTAATTTTTTAAAAAATATAATATTTTCGAATTTTATTGGTTTAATTAACCTCAACTATTGTTTTGAGAGAAGAAAAAAAATACAGAACGGTTAGTTTGGACCAGGTCAAATTTATCTAGTGAATTAGTCTAGCAGGGTGCGACTTGGGTCCTCATGATCTTAGTCGTGCCCAGTCAAGCAATTCGAACCCAATTTTATGTCCAAATCTTGAGTTTTGGATTTCGGGTATACGTTTGAGTCCAACTTGGGTCACGCAAGGATTAGGCTCGATCGCACTCAATTTTCTCGATAATTAATTATTAGCTTTTTAAACTATATTTTGTTATGATAAGTGCACTAAGGGCTGGCGCGTGCTGCGCCGAAGATCTGTCTCCACCCTGGCTGTGGACTGCTTCAGTTGTCCCAATTCAGTCTCTGATACATCGATTCGTGACTTCGAGGAGTCGCATGGACCAAACCGGATAAGATCCACACCGGTTCGAAAACCAAAACCCTACCGGGTTCTACCACCACCAAACAAACCCGTGAGCCGCCGCCAAGCGCCGCCGGAAACCGTCACAACAAGTACCGACAGACCCATATATATAAGCCAAGGACGGCGAACTTCTGATTCTATACCGTAAAGAACACGACAAGACAAGATGATGCTGGCATCAATAATGGCGGAGCTGCTGGAGGAGTACATGGTGGTGGTGGCGGGCGTGCTCGAGCAGCTCTTCCGCTACGCTCCGTTCCCCCGACGCCTTCGGGTGCTCATCCTCCGCCGCCTCCCCTTCGCCGCCCCCGTCTCTGCCCAACTCCTGGCCGCCTCGCGCTGAAGAAGACCTTTCTTTCTTTTGTGTTGCCCTTGCTGAGGTTGTAAATGAGGAGATTTAGTTTGTGTTGCTGCAATTAATGGATTTTTATCAGATACATTAGCTCCGAATACAATGGTGATGATACGTCAAAGGGAACCGGTTCGATTAAAATGTCAACGAGAACCAAATTCCAAATTGGTAGCAAGTTAATACATTCAAGGTGAAGAAATCGTTTTGTGATGGAGCTGCAATGAACTTTGGATACATGGGTTTATATCAAAAACATTACATCGCGTATTTATTGATTTTGAATACCTTGATATAAGTAGACTAATGTCCAAATTGTTTTAGACTCAGTCCTCAAGAAAATCCGGATAACTTTGGGATCTATAGCAATTTATCACAAATAATCCCCAAAAAATTACGACCTTTGAATTGTGGGATTTAATTGTGGGATTTGAATATATTTTACAGTTTATAAGATACAATTGACTCTGAAAAGATAAAAACTAGTGTCTCTCTCGTCTCAACAATAAATTATACATATTCATAATTGACTTAAGTGTCAGAGTGGCTCCTGATAGAGAGTTTCTAACAATTATCCTTATTTTTTTTGTTACAAATTAGGAAAAGAGCGGTTTGACGGATTGATCTCGAGGAGTTTCTTAAAACAAAATCGGTGGAAAACTGGACACCATTAATAAGTTGGCATTTTTATTGAGATTTGCTCAGCTTCTCTTTCCTACAAAAAAAACCTCCACGATCTTTTAATAATGCTTCCTAAGGCAACACGACCATCGTCGTCAAAGAATCCTCTTAAGGGACATATGAATCCCACATAAGTGGAATCTCATAATGCATTAAACCGTCCAAGTGCATCCATTCAACAAGCTATCTCGGCGTCTAGGCCTCCCCCACATTCTCGTGATGCTACCCAACAAGTGATACTTGAAGTACGTCTAGGGTCCACCAATCCAATGAGTCGGCAGGAGTTCCAAATTTTGGCTACTGTTGTGCAATAGAGTACACAATTGTTGGAGGTTCAAATACAAGCTATGCAAATAATGAGACTTAACAATAATAAAACCTGGCTTTGACCTAAGGTGTTGTGTCGAACAAAATACACAAGCCGCAGCATCATATTGTGAGCTAGCTACATATTAGTGCATAACAACACCCAAGCTACGATGACCCATTAGCGGCATTTTTCCTTTGGTATCACCCCTCAAGGGACTATAGTAGGTGTGACCCCACTTATAATTCGGCTAATGAAGTCACATATTTTTCACATGTCAATTGAGCACTTACAATGAATGCCTACGATGCCCCAGGAGAAGCTATGATGTATGCAACTTGTGAGAGATCTAAAGTCTCAGGCTATTCAAGCCACATGAGATACGAAACTCCTCTAAGCTCCAAAATTATATATCCTCCCATTCAGCCAAAAATCCGATAGCCTCCATATGAGACATATAATAGTTCAAAAGACTCAATGAATCTTGTTGGCATATTCTGGAATGCCATGATTTTACAAGGTGCATAAGACTCTACTATGTGCAAGGCGTTTCCTATGACACTGCACAGCCCGACCTGATTTTGGTACATCAGGCTTTTGAATTATTCAATTGCCTATATTGATGACTTAGTGGATAAGTTTATAGAATAGTTTATCTCACTGATATCTTAGGAAAAGATCTCTTGACACTACTAATACTAAAGTAGAAAGAGAGCGAGAGCCTCAAGAAATATTTGGTTAGCTTGAACAAGGCACCAATGTAATGAATTGCTCTATAAATCGGTCAACTAAATCATTAAAATATGTGATTGAGTACCTCAGAAGTTTAGAGTACCATGCTCGAGTTGGTCCTTGAAGTGTCATGAGAAATATCTTGCATATGGTAGTCCCGTGAGCCTTGGAGGATCATGACATTTTGAAATATGCTTACATGATCAACAGGATTTTGGATCCATCGTATATCTCATATGGTGATAAACAAAACTTCGGCTATATCTGAGAGTAGGTAATCTTGGGAGTGAGGGGTGTATTATGCCTCGTATAATTAGGATGAGCTAGTGCGCCTAACATTTCTCGAGCCATATGTGAAGCATCCTCCTTTTGGGTACCTTGAGTGGCTTTGTTCGAGGCTCAGCCTACATGAGTATAGTATGTAGCTTCATCAGTTTGGTCAAAAATAGGGGTTGTATCCTTTGTAACCCCTTGAAGCTTGGTTCCAAAGTGAGTTTCCTACTGAATGATCTTGATAACCTAAATGATGATGTCTGCCAAGATGCAATTGACTCATGACTTATGGGTGAGGCTCGCTGTGTCAATTTAGAGCATCAGTATAAGTTGAGACTTGAGGTTGAGGCTATATATAATGAGCTTGAAAATTTTGCATTATCTATGTTTAGAGTTGTAATTATTGAGCTTACAAATTTTGCATAATTTCCGCTTGGATTTCTAGTAATCGTGTCATTTGCTAGACCACAGCAATTAGATTTTAGAATTCTTACTAACCACCAAATTGGGAAGAGCGATCGACACCTCAGGGATTATTTGTGAAGGAGCCAACCGAGGTTCCTACAGTTGGACCTGCTGAGTCATCAAGTTGACTTAATGAGTCGACTTGATAGGCTTGCTAGAGGAATTATGCGTTTCCATTGATGCAAGAACAACTTGTCCCTTAGGTTGGCTCCTAGATGTCTATGCCATTGTTGTTGAGTGCATGACCGGAGTAATTCCAGGTGTCAGAGTGAGAAAGAGGTGGTAGAGAAGATCTTAATAAAAGTATCACTATTGATGGAGCTTGGTTTGAAGTCGGCTTCGGTTTGTAAAGCTCCTTGAGAACTTAGTCTGTTAGGCCACCCTCTCATTGATTTACACAAAGAAGAATTGATAAAAAAGACCATTGGGAGCTCTCCAGTAATGACCACTCTGACGCTCGAGTTAGCACTACACTTAAATCTTGTCTGTGGAATAGAGAATTGAGTATTAGTCCTTACCTATTTAAAAACTATACTACTTCTACTTATAGGGTGTTGATCATATTAAAATCTCGTGATTTTCGATGATACAATCTAACCGAACTTCTTGTGGTAGATAACCTCGAATATCAAATCCTTCAAGATTTGCTTCCAAGAATAAAAACAAATAGAATCTTTCTGTTATTTGATTTTTAACCCTCTCCTTACCCAAGCATTCGAGCTTGGAGACTTGGAATAACTCCCATATAGGTACCGAGGCTTGGTCAGTTCAATGTAAAGATAGGTTGGGCTCCCTATAGCTTAGTATTAAGGCTTTTTTATAGCTCGATATAAAGGAAAATTTTTCCTCAGATGCCATAGCTTACGGCTCGGCCTTGAGTTCGGTTCTCATTGATCTTACCTTAGTTTTGCAACTTTAACTATGTGTATCACCAAGTTTATTTTTCACTTCTCGATTGGAAGCACTCAAAAGTGAATTAGCTTCCAAGGAGTCATTTTTAAACAATCAAATAATAAAAGTGGAGGAAAGTAATTTCACTTCCAACCACTTTTCTTCACTTTCTATCAACCAAATAGCCTCTTAATTCTCAACACTTTATTCTATTTTTCTTATACACACTAGCTCCTAATTAGTTAGATAGTATTTTTATTCCTCCTTTGTTTCTCTCCATACAAATCTACTTCTTATTTGATCAAGTCCACTCACGTCCCACTTGGGAAGATAGTAAAAGGATATTCAGTAGATTGGAGTAGTTAACATTATTATAAATCATAGCTACTCTCCCACCAATTAACATACTCCTTTCTTTTTATGTTGTCAATTTCCTTTCTACTTTGCAAAATGAGAGGGAGTCGCTCTTTCTTATTGAAACCCTTGTCTTTTATGGGAATCCCTTAGTAGTAGGAGGCTCTATACTTTATAATCCGTGATCTTAGCCACCAACTTAGTAAATGACTATTTGAACCCCTCAAGGCATAAAAGGGATCTTTTGTGAAAATTTATTTGAGTTTTTTATATATACCTCCTTTAAATATTTTCTAATTATATACAACTCCCTATTTTTTTGATATATATATATATATATATATATATAATTATCTCGAAGTAAGATTTATTATATTTATAAAAAAATTATTTTTACCCTTTCTTTTATTTAGTTATATATTAAGTATATTAATTTGTTATTTTTTTCTCACACTGTAGAAGAAAGAGATTGGCAGACTGAGAGGGAAATGATTTTTTTGGTGAATGATTAGAATATTGTTAATTTTTAGCAAACACTTTGGAAATATTTTGGGTTTCAGAATTTTACATCTTAGAATTCAGCATAGATCATATACTGGACTTTATAGTCAAACAAAATATAAAATTTATATTAAAAATTCTAAATTTATACATCTTGTAAAAAAAAAAAGAGTTTTTAGCAAATAATTATCTTATTGTGAATTTGTGAAAAATCACCTACCTTATTTATTACTATTAGTAAAAAATCACTTGTCTTATATTATAAATTTGTAAAAAATCAGCTTAATTAAAATTTTTTAAAAATATTTTATTTTAATTTGATTTTATTAATTAAATTAAATATGAAAATATTAAATTATTTTTATTTGATTTTATTTTGAACAATCAGTTCATAATTATCAGATAATTGGTTTGACAAAACTTGATTTCAAGTTTTTATTTTTATCAAATTGAACAATTGATCTCTCATAAAAATTAAAATAAAATAAATTATTTTTTATATCAATTTAATATTTATTTAAACTAAAATCAAAAGAGAATAATTTAGACTTTTTATATTAATTATAATTGATAAAATTGAATTAAAATAAAATATTTTTAAATAGTTAATCGAGATATTTTTTGTAAATTTATAGTATAAAATAAGTGATTTTTTACTAATAGTAATAATATAGGTAATTTTTCATAAATTTGTAATAAGGGAAGGAATTATTTGCTAAAAACTTAAAAAATAAGAATTTTCAAATATAAAATTTTGATTTTTCAAAATATTAAAATTTTTATAATTCAAATTTCATGAAACAAACATATCTTAAAATAAAGGACAAAAGTATCTTTTCACAAATATAAATAATAATTCGAGATAATTAGAAATTTCTTTAAATATATGAAGGAATCTAAAAATATGAAAAGAAATATGTAATTTTAAAAATACGAAAAGGTATATGTAATTTAAAAAATTGAGGGAGTATATGAAAAATCATCCAAATTTATCTTCATACGGAAGATCTAAACCTTAATTTTACCCTTGACACGGAGGCCAAGTGGCAATAGAATGCATCAATATTATATATGTAAATTTTCAATATATGATAACAATATATTTTTTAATTATTGTATTTAATTTTAGTTTTTATCATTTGATTAGAAAAAATAATAAAAAATTTAATTATTTAAAATAGACCAAATACTTTATTTATGTGAAAAAAGTTGAATGAAAATTTAAAAACTCAAAGAAATTTTTTAAAAATTTGAAAAAATTTTTAGAGGAGTTTTGAGAATTTTTTCTGTTTGTTATATGTTATATTGGTACACTTATATGACAATCCATAACTAATCGAGAGTACCTTCTTTGTACTTTAAAAATATTTAGGAATAATTACGTATAAATTCCTGTAATTACCGGAATTACCCACACCTGTAATTTCCGGAATTACCCACACCCCCCATTTTCGAAAATATTTATCCACACCTCCTGATTGTTATTTAATCAAAATTTTTTCAAAAAATTCCGATTTTACCCTAAGTTATTTTTACAAATATACCCCTAAAAACTTATTTTTTATATTTTACGCCATAAAATTCGATTTTTTACAAATAACACCCCGAAATAACTCTGATTTATAGAAAAGTCCTCGAAATTCGGATTTTTGCAAATAAACCCTCGGAAATTATTTCGATTTACAGAAAAGTCCCCGAAATTTGGATTTTTGCAAATAACACCTCGGCGTGCGGGAGCAGAGGCGGAGGCCGGGCGGGCGGAAGCGGAGGCGGACGCGGGCAGGAGCCGGCGGCGGAAGCGGAGGCAGAGGCTGGGCGGGCGGGAGCGAAGGCGGACGCGGGCAGGAGCGGAGGTGGACGTGGGTGAGAGCCGGCGGCGGGAGCGAAGGCGGAGGCCGGGGAGCCGGCGCGCCGACACCTGGGCGCGGACGGCCAAGGCCGACGCCATTCCACCCCTGCGTGCCGGGGATGGAGGCCGAGGCCGGCGCGGACGCGGGCCGGGGAGCCGGCCTCGGGGTGTTATTTGCAAATAAACCCCGGAATTATTCGGAATTACAAAAACGTCCAGAAATTTTCTTATAAAACCATCTCCTTCCTTCTGTAGCCCTAAACCCTCAGCCGCCACCGCCACCGCTCTGCTCTGCCGCTCCCTGCACTTGTGCTGCCGTCGCTGCCCCACCGGCGAGGAGATCGCCGTCCGATCGCTGGCCTGCGCCCCCCACGCCGTCGTTGCTCTGCGCCGCACCCCCCACGCCGTCGCCGTCGCTGTCGGTGCTCGCCCCTTGCTCTGCCTTCGCGCCGTTGCTGCCCCGCCGGCGAGAACACTGCCGTCCCGTCGCTGCCGTCGCTGTCGCGCTCCTTCGTCCTCGGTAAGCCACCACCACCTTCCGAACCCCCCCC